>JAYESA010000004.1:355672497-355719997 GCA_036927795.1 Iris macrosiphon
ATATATATATATATGTAGTGATATATATATATATATATATATATATATATATATATATATATATATATATATATTTATATATATATATATATATATATATATTTGTAGTGATATATATATATTACATTTGGGTACGGTTACAAAAAAAATAGAAAATTTTGTATAAAGCAATGAAATATTAGAAAATTGCGTGCAGAGCACTAATGTTTCGCTATTTGCAAAAAAAAGCATAGGAACGCCCTTAAAAAGGGCAATTTTGAGCAATTGTCCAAAAATGCCCCTTTAAAGGGCGTTTCTATTCTAATCTTCGAATTAACTCCGATTAAAAAAGAATTAAAGAGAATAACGGAGAATTTGAATTGGGCGGCGGAATTCATGGTGGGATTCGCGGGGTCAATGCATAGAAACGCCCTTTTCTGACCCTTTTTACTGTTGTGCCATTATAACCATTATTAGTTTGTTGGGTTGGCGGGGACCGGTGGGGAGTTAAATGTTGGTTGGGTATATATATAGGGAGGGAGGGGGTAAAAATAAATTTTCAGCAAAGTGAAAGAAGAAGAGGAGGAATGAGACTAACGTAGGAGAAGAGAAGAGAAGAGGTAAAATAAATGAATATTTTTTTTATACGTAATTTTTTTTTATTTTAAATTAGATAATGTAGCTCTTTAGATTAATTTTCTATATTGTTTGTTAATGTTTCTCTTTAGATTAATTTAATTAAAAATCAAAAATTTTAAAATTTTGAGAAAAATACTTAGGAAAATAAAAACCAAAAAATAAGATAATAAAAAATATTTGAAAATTTAAAACAAAAATTAAAAAAATCAAAAAATAAAAAAATTTAGAAAAACAATAACAAATATAGGAAATTCTTAGGATATATTAAATTTAGTTTAGTATAGAAAACTATGTATAAAATCCTAAACAAAATTTAAAAAACCAAAAATTTAAAAAACATATACAAGAATTCTTTGGAAATTTAAACCGAAAAATGAGATAAGAAAAAATATTAAAAAATTAAGACAAAAAATTAAAAAACATAGAAAAATATAAAATATATATAGAAAAAACAATATCAAATATAGGAAATTCGTAGGATATATTAAATTTAGTCTAGTATAGAAAACTATGTATAAAAGCCTAAACAAAAATTTAAAATATATATAAAATAATTCTTAGGAAATTCTATCCGAAAAAATAAGATAGTAAAAATATTAGAAAATTAAAACCAAAATTAAAAAACATAGAAAATATTAAAAATATGTAGAAAAACAATAACAAATATAGAAAATTCTTAGGTTATATTTAATTTAGTTGACAATGTAGTTTTGAATTAGTTGACAATGTCGTTTTGACAACATTCATTATACATATGGATGCTCAGAACGACGACCGGATACCAGGTGGACCGACTACTCAGGCCATTATTCAGGAGCGACAGTCTCATATCTCGAACCTGGTATTTTTGGGACCGGAAATAAAAATTTAAATAAATTATTATTTTTACAATTAATAATATTAGTATGCATGAACTAACAAACTGTACATATATTATATAGGCGTATGATTATGAAGATATAAAATTACCGGGACATGGTGAGTGGCGTCACGGATGGGAGCTGACCCAACGCCAAAAGTATCTTGTAGAGTCTTTCGGATTTTTCTTTGTTGATGATATCAGTATTAGGCGTCACAACGGAGATCTCATATTGAGTCTGGTCGAGCGATGGTGGCCAGGATGCAACACGTTTCAGCTACCCATTGGGGGAGATGACGATCACGTTGGCTGACATGTCGATGATATTAGGGTTACCTATTGATGGTAGCCCTATATATTTTGAGGAGGGCCTAAAAGGTGATTATCTCATCAGGAGATATCTTGGTATGGAGCTTCCAGCTAATCACGGTGAAAGTTTACTTCTTAAAATGACTTAGCTCCGATAGAATTTCATGTATGTTGATCGCATAGGCGATACAACAATTCCAGCGGATGATTTTCGGGTATGATATCCAGTTTTTGCATATTAACGATAGTTGACGTCAATATTTACTATAACTGATATCAATATTTATTCATATTTTCAGGTCATCTGTTGTACTATAGCTTATTTATTAAACCTATGCAGTGCATTCTTATTTTCTGATGGAACGGGAAATAAGGTGAATGTATCACTCCTACCATTTTTTGAAGATTTGGGCACCTACACACAGCACGCAGGGGGTGCGGCAGTGTTAGCCCATCTATATAGTTTGATGACTACTTTTGTTAGACTTCGACCAGGAGGTAGAATATATACCAACATGTCTGGTTGTCTCACACTTGTACAAGTATGATTTAAATTAATTTCGTTAATACATTGTTATATTCAGTTAGTTACTTTATATCATTTTCCAGCTCCCTTGCTATGAAACAATTCTTTTTAGGTCTGTCAACTCTACGTCCAACAGTTGGTAATCTAATTTCACCTCTTACCAATTCACTTTGAGGAGTGTATGGGGATGGAATCGGTTCCATACATGGCGCATAAACACTTTTAAGTCGTTCAATAGAAAATTGAGCAGGATAATAACTTCAATTTGTAAATTTTTGCCTGACATGCAAAGTAAGCATGTATACATGGTAAAAGAGTGTGTTGCCAACGAAACCATGTACAAGTATTATTTTATAAATGCACCACATAACATTTATTTTTTCCATGATCAAATATTTCAAATATAAAACCATTAATATCCAACATTTGAAAATTGTGTCTATCTCTTTTTATGTGTGACATTGTTTGAAGCATCCTCGGACAAAAGTCACTTTCCATATTTTCAGCATTTCGTCGATGCTTGTTATGAATTGTTATAATATTTGCTCTAATACTGTAAACCCCCTATATTTTTGAATTAAATTTTAAATTTTAATTATTGGTATTATGGAATTATTGAGATTAAGGGAGAATTTTTTTCATTATTTTAGCTAATTAGAATAATATAAATTCATGGATTGATATTTTGTATATGTAATTAATTACTAATATTGCACAGAAAATATATTTTTGAGTGTACAACTATTATTAGAGTATAGTAGATTTTTTCTAGAATTTAATTGAGGTACAAAACTATATATATATATATATATATATATATATATATTATTAAACCCAAACCAAATCAAACCCTAAACCCTAAACTAAATCCTAAACTTGGATACCCACTCGAAACCCAAACCAGCCTCTACTGCTACAGTACCGCCCAAACCCCCGACCCCTTCGGGTTCAGAAATCCCCCCGACTTTATTCATCTCATGTAATCGCCGAACCCCTCGCTTCCTCTCCCTGACCCCCCCCCATTCACCCCTATATATACATCCCCAGACCAGCAGAATCTACCCTGCGTTCAGACGACCACCGACGATGCCGTCGACCATCGCCGCACGCCGCCGCGAAGACCCACCCAAATCTCGAGCAGCAGCAGTAGTGAGGTACCCTTCTTCCCACCTATGTATCTTCCTACAAAGCTAACTAAAAAATAACCTGTCGAATCCTATATGAAGACCACATGACCCCCATGAACCCTATTTAATTAGTTTAGCTTATCGTGTCATGTGTCGATCGTAAATTGTGACACAAATAAGAAAAAAATGACCAAATTTTGAGATCAGAAGCTATTCAAACCTCCCATGTTCGTGTCTAATTTTCTTCCAACCTAGTTAATATTTTAAAATTCTACTTGAATAATAATTTAGATAACATAACCTAGTTTTAATACCTTTAAACACTTTCTTTTAATTCGATGTATTATGTGATTTATTTACTATTGAAATTGATTGAAAACTTGATTTCCTAAACCCAAATTTTTTCGATACGGGGTGCATCCCGCCAAACGAGGCGACTTCTTCGTGTGAAGATTTCACCAAAAGGTGCATATCGTCAACGCGGACATATAGGATTTTGCAGAACTTGTAAACCACCTAATTTTTCTGGATTTTTTTTAAATGAATTTTCTGGATTTTCTGGATTTTTTGTGATTTTCCACTAATTAAAATCAAGGCATTTTGGAATTAAATAAATTTAAATATTTTTAATAAATATTAAAATATTTTGAAAATAATATTTTTGGGTGTAAAATAAAATTTAGACATATGGTAATTTTCCTGGAATTTATTGGACCCCAGAACCATTTTTAAAGACCTAAAAACCAAGTTTTAAATAAAACTAAAATAAACCGGGTTGAACCGGGCTCAAACCGGACTGAACCCGGTCCAACCGGACCGGACCGGCCTAGACCCAACCCTAACCCTAACGGTTCGGGTCCTACCAAACCCGACCCGACCCAACCCGAACCCGACCCGCCCCGCCCCCTCACCCGCACGAACCCCCGCTCCGCCCGCAATTTCCGGTCGCCCGCGCCTCCGCCGGCACGTCCCCGCTCCGCCCGCGGTTCTCGGCCCCACGACCCGCCTCTCCCCTTCACGCCCTCGCTCCCCTCTCCCTCTCCACTCCCTATTTAAACCACTGCCATCTTCCATCGCTGCCACCACCGCCACCGAAGCACCGCCCTCGACGACGACTCTGGTCGTCACCCGCTGCTTCTCCTCTGGCCTGCCCCGACAATCGCAACCACCTTCCTCCTCCGCCAGAGCCCCAACCGCCTCCGCCAGCACGCCGCCCCGACGACCCCGACTCCGGCGAACCCGGCGACCCCATCACCTCGCCGGCAGCAGCTGCAGCAACAGCGACCCGTCGGAACCCTAGCCGCCGTGAGCGTCGCGCCGCCTCGTGAGGACACATTTTCCAGTCTTCTGTCGAGCCCTGTTCAGGTGACTTTATCTCTCTCCTCGCTGCTCCATTTCTTGTTTCGTCTGTTGTGACGCGTAGACTGCATGACCCTCTCGATACCCATGCAACTCGCTCGGGGTATCGCGTCCTGTGGCGGTCGCAAACTGTGACCCAAAATTAGGAAAATAATTACTCTATTTTTTCCCGAAACTGGGTGTACCCCGCTAAACGGGACGACTTGGTCGTGTGCGGACTTCACCGAAAGGTGCGTACCGTTAATACGGACGCATGGGATTTTGCAAAATTTGATTTGGATGTGCGTGCACATCGGAATCAACGCGTATCCGTCGACAACACCCCGTATCGGCCCTATTCTGAAACTTGTTATAACTTTGTATGTACATGTCATATCAAAACAAAACTTACGTCATCGGACTCGTAGCAATACGCTGGTCCTGTGACCCAAGTTTGGTTCGATTCTGAGAACGTTGACAAAATCACATATCGTGGGCCCCACGGCTCCACTTGACGGGCGATTTTGTGATCGGCTTATCAAAATCCAGTTCTGGACATTCCGTTGGGTTCATATCGTCGTTCTGGACTTTTAGACACTAAGTTTGAGGAATTTGAAGAACTTTGTCTCTGGCACATTTTTTGGTGCGAAGTGGGCCACATGTGGACCCCGCTTTGACCAAAAACTGTCACTTTTTCTCCTGTGTCCAAATTGGACTCAAGGACAAGCAATTCTAGCTATTTGATATCTTCTGGGCATGATGGCATTGTTTGTTTCAGCATCCAGAGATATTCCTGAAAATTTTACGAATACTAGAACAGCAGTTGGAAACCAAACACCAGGCAAGTGTACCTTGCCAACCTTGCAGTTCTTGTTACATATTATTTTCTTGATTTATTTATATGTTGTATCTATTCAACCTAGGACCATGTGAAATTACTTAACGTCCGAATAATATTCGGGTGCCAACACCGTACGCGGAGTTGTGTAACGTCACCTAGTGATGGATATCGAATCCCTTTACATTCTCGTGCTTGCATTATCAAGTACGTCATACCCAGGACACATGACACTATTTATGAGACAGAATCTTCTTGAGATATTCATGGTGATTCTGTATAGGTTACAGGATTTATGACATAGACATTATATTCATAGCTATTATATGACTTGCTGCATTAGTTATGATCTTGCGTGACATGGACATGAGACGTTGTGGACATGAGACGTATGATTATATTGGGTGGGGAGAGACACACGGGCTACAGGTTGTTTTTATATATATGTATTTATTATTGTGAGGCCGTAGACTCTACATCAGAGCTAGGAACATTACGTGATATTACTGCTACCGGCTCCCCGACACAGAGCTTGTAGCGGTCTCAGCCTAAGTACTAGTGATGCTCTCAGTTGCATTTCACATAGATGATTACATAGTTTACCCTATTGTTTCATTTATTGTACTGTATTTATTTTGGTTTGTGTTATTTTGTACCTTACTATGTCTCCTGAGGACCTGGATTCCGGATTATGTCCCCAGGTTTAGCAGAGGATTTCTATCCCGAGGTATACGGGACAGGAGCAAAAGCAGGAGCAGGAGCTGACACTAGAGCCGAACCGATCCCGGAGGACAAGGTGATGGCTGAGGACTTCTCCTGAGTATCTGTTATTCATACTTAGTATTTGATTTTATTAGACTCCTTTATTTCTGGTCTGTTGAACCAGTGTATCAGACTTATATCGGGTTGTTCCCCGATTTACTTTATTGAGACTTATTGTTGGTTTTTATTTCATTATGCTGTGGATCAAATTTATCTTCCATGGATGAGATTAGATTGTGACATGTTTAGTAGATCATTTATTGTTGTTTTACAGCTTAAGTACACCTTGATGGGTCCATTAAATTGGGTTTGCCCATTAGAGTGTGCTGCTGGCTATTGCCACGTGGCTAGTCCCTCGGTGTTTTGGGACTGGAGCGTGACAGAACTTAATTTGGATGTGCGTGCACACTGGAATCAACGCATATCCATTAAAAAATACCGTATCGACATGTTCTGACACTTGTCATAACTTCGTGTGTGCATGTTATTTTGTAACGAAACTTGCGCCATCAAATTCGCAGTATTATGCTGGTCCTGTGACCCAAGTTTGGTTTAATTCTGAGAACGTTGACGAAACACCATTTTGCGGGCCCCATGGTTCTACTTGACGGGCGATTTCGTGATCGGCTCATCGGATCCAGTTCTGGACATTCTATTGGGTTCGTATCATCGTTATGGACTCGTAGAAACTAAGTTTGCTAAATTTGGAAAACTTTATCTTTGGCACATTTTTTGGTGCGAAGTGGGCACATGTGGACCCCGCTTTGACCAAAAACTGTCAATTCTGCCCCTATGTCTAAATTGGACTTATGGATAGGCAATCCTAGGTATTTCAAGTATTTTAAGAACAATGGTGATGTTTGTTATAACATCCGGAAGCGTACTTGGAGATTCCACTCTTACAGGAGCAACTGATGGAGCTCAGAACCCAGTCAAGTGTACCTTGCCAAACTTGCAGAGATCCTGTTATATTATTTGCTTGTGTTCTTTCTATATATACCTTTTATGATGTACCTGTTCAACCTAGGACCATGAGATGTTGCTTAGCATCCAAACAAGATTCGGGTATCGACGCCGTACGCGGAGTCCTGTAACGTCACTTAGAGAGTTGATTCTACGATCTTATATTTGTACGTGCTTGCTTTACCAAGTACGTCATACCGTAGGACACTAGACACTATTTCATGTGACATAATCTTTCTTAAGTTGTTCATGGTGATTCTATATAGGCTTATAGGATTCGTGATATAAGACTTGCATATATAAAGATATCATTATGACTCGTTGTACTAGCTAGAGGTCATGATATTGCGTGTTATGGACATGAGACGTTGTGGACATGAGATATGAGGTTATATTCGGTGGAGAGAGACACACAGGCTACAGGCTGATTATATATATACTATACTAATGGAATACATGATACTACTTGCTACTATGGGCTCCCCGACACAGAACTTGTAGTGGTCTCAGCCTGAGTACCAGTGATGCTCTCATTTGTATTTTATATAGTTAGTTACATAGCTTGTCCTGAGGATCTGTTTTATATTTAATATATTTTATTTTGATTGAGTGTTTCTTGTACCTTGCTATGTCTCCTGAGGACCTGGATCTGGATTATGTCCCCAGGTACAGCAGAGGAGGATTACCCTGAGGTATACGGTACAGGAGCTGACGCTGGAGCGGTACTGGCACCAGAGGACGAGGTAGTGCGAGAGGATTTCTCCTGAGTATTCAGTTACTTACTCAGTTATTTATGCTTATTGTTATTGCATATCTGGACTTATGGACATATGTATTAGTGATATTCTCTTTTCTTATTGTGTCGAGTTGTTCCCCGAGACACTACTTATTTGGACCTGATGATGGACTATTTTCTTTTATCTATTATCTTGAT
Organism: Iris macrosiphon; assembly: GCA_036927795.1. Taxonomy (NCBI): domain Eukaryota; kingdom Viridiplantae; phylum Streptophyta; class Magnoliopsida; order Asparagales; family Iridaceae; genus Iris; species Iris macrosiphon. Next base: position 355,680,772 of record JAYESA010000004.1, read on the forward strand.
TGGTCTATCATATTGAATTATATTTATTTTCTGTGGATGAGACTAGAATTATACTGAGATATATGGTGTAGACTTGTATTATATTTGTTACAGCTTAAGTGCACTCTAACGGGTCCATTAAATTGGTTTGTCCATTGGAGTTGTGCTGCTGTGGCCATTGCCACGTGGCTAGTCCCTCGGTATTTTGGGGCTGGGGATTGACATAGTTTTTGTGGTGGCCCATGCAGGTCTACGACTATATTGCTTTGGTTTCAACTAAGGAACCGAGCAAGCATACAATTAGGATAGGATAAATTATAGGATCTCATCCACATATTGACACGTTCTTGACCTCTATATCAGATTGAATTAATTTTTTGACTTGCATCATGCTTGATTTAACTGTTCGACCCTACACTAATTTTGACAGAAGAAAAGTCGAAGAAGTTCTTTGACGGACTTAACTTTGAGCTACAGAGATTAATCGGCTCCGTTGTACCTACTTCATTCACGGACGTCCTTGCTGCAGCACGACGCATGGAGCACGTCAACGGGAGAGAGTCCAGCCAGAATGGCCAGGTACACTAGCACCAGACCTAGCACAATAGGGAGGAGCTGCAAGGAGACCTCACATACACCAGCCACCCAGAGCAACCCTACCGACACTGCCTATATATCAATATTGTGGCAAGCAAGGCCATCACATGAGCGATTGCAGACGCAAGTTGGGACTATGCTTGATTTGTGGATCATGATAACACTCGGCACGGGACTGTATGGAACAGCGGAAAGGAGCACTGATGATTCATCGACCAGCCCTACCAGCACCAGCACCAGGACTCCCTACTTGTCATTATTGTGGCAAGGTAAGTCATCTCGCCAAGGAATGCCGACACAGATTGGAATTGTATTTGCTTTGCGTTCAGACCAGCATTCAGCCAGAGATTGCACGGAGCATCGAGGAGAAGCACCGATGGTTTACCGACGAGCATCGATGGTAAACCGACAAGCTTTACCAGTACCGAGACCAATCAAGCAGCCACATCGACTTGCTTATCCAGCACCAGGAGCATCACAGGCGGAAGATAGAGGATTCAGACCACTAGCACCGAAAGGATATCAGCCGAGGCCACCCTTGGCATCACAGACAGCACTCTTCCAGCAGGCCCAACAACAGCAGAGGGCACAACAGGGACGTGGACATGCTTTTACGATGATAGTGGAGAAGGCACGGACTCTAGGAGTAGCGAATATGGGTAAGATTTAGTTTTATCATAGCTAGCTATAGTAAAGAATATTCCTAGTAATACTTTAGCATGTGCCTGTTAGTTCCATTCCCTAGCCTATACCTAGTATTATGTTAGCATGAACTTGTTGATCTAGAGTAGTAATATGTAAGTGGTACCCAAGTTTTCAGAAGCAGTAGTTGATCCTCGCTCTAATCAGACTCATTTACTCTTGAGTTACTTATCTCTCATTGCCTAGAAAAAAGTTTTCATCACTTCCCTACGTGTTCTGCTTGAACAAAACCCTCACCCTTCCTCTTGATTTTACCCTTGTTCATGGTCCCTTATCCTTTGTGTTGTGCTTCAACAAATGTCATACAACCGCGTCATCTCTTCTAGAGCAAATCTTTCCTGACCGGTTACGTTTCATTTTTTTAATTGCTAGGACGTAATTTTTTTAAGTTGGATAGTTTGTAAACCCCCTGATTTTTTTGAATTAAATTTTAAATATTGGTATTATGTAATTATTTAGATTAAGGGAGAATTTTTTTATTAGCTAATTAGAATAATATAAATTCATAGATTGATATTTTTGTATATGTAATTAATTACTAATATTGCACAAAAAATATATTTTTTAGTGTACAACTATTATTAGAGTATCGTAGATTTTTTCCAAAATTTAATTGAGGTACAAAACTATTTATAAATAGCTATATATATATATATATATATATATATATATATATATATATATAGAGAGAGAGAGAGAGAGAGAGAGATTAATATATAATTATTATTAAACCCAAACCGAATCAAACCCGAAACCCTAAACTAAATCCTAAACCCGGATACCCACCCGAAACCCAAACCAGACTATACTGCTACAGTACCGCCCAAACCCCCGACCCATTCGGCTTCAAACCCCCCCCGACTCCGTTCATTTCTTGTAACCATCGAACCCCTCGCTTCCTCTCCCTGAACCCCCCCCCCCCCATTTACCCCTATATATATATATATATATATATATATATATATATATATATATATATATATATATATATATATATATATATATATATATATCCCCAGACCACCAGCATCTACCCTGCATTCAGACGACCACCGACGACGCCATCGACCGCCGTCGCATGCCGCCGCGAAGGCCCGTCCAAATCCCAAGCAGCAGCAGTAGTGAGGTACCATTCTTCCTACCTCTGTATCTTCCTACATAGTTAACTAATTAATGACCCGTTGAATCCTATGTGAAGACCACATGTCCTCCATGAACCCTGTTTAATTAGTTTAGCTTATCGTGTCTTGTGTCGATCGTAAATCGCGTCACAAAACAGAAAAAAATGATCGAGTTTTGAGATCAGAAACTGTTCAAACCTCCTATGTTCATGTCTAAATTTCTTCCAACCTAGTTAATATTTTAAATTTTTACTTGAACAGTAATTTAGACAACATAACCTGGTTTTAATAACTTTAAACACATTCTTTTAATTTAATGTATTCTATGATTTATTTACTTTTAAAATTGACTGAAAACTTGAATTTCTAAACCCAAATTTTCTCGATACAGGGTGCGTCCCGCCAAACGAGGCAACTTCGTCATGTAAAAGTTTTATCGAAAGGCGCGTATCGTCAACGCGGACGTGTGAGATTTTGCGGAACTTGATTTGGATGTGCGTGCACACCGAATTCAACGCGTATCCGTCAAAAAATACCGTATCGGCATGTTCTGACACTTGTCATAACTTTGTGTGTGTGTGTCATTTCACAACGAAACTTATGCCATCGGATTCACAGTGTTACGCTGGTCCTATGACCCAAGTTTGGTTCGATTCTGAGAACGTTGACGAAACACCGTTTTGCGGCCCCACGGTTCCACTTGACGGACTATTTCATGATCGGCTCATCGAAATCCAGTTCTGGACATTCTGTTGGATTTGTATCATCGTTCTGGACTCGTAAACACTAAGTTTGCTAAATTTGTAGATCTTTATCTTTGGCATATTTTTTGGTGCAAAGTAGGCCACATGTGAACCCTACTTTGACCCAAAACTGTCAATTATGTCCCTGTGTCCAAATTGGACTTATGGATAACCAATCCTAGCTATTTCAAGTATTTTGAGAATAATGGTGATATTTGTTACAGCATCCGGAGGCGTACTTGAAGATTTCACTTTTACAAGAGCAACTAACGGAGCTCAGAACCCATACAAGTGTACTTTGCCAAACTTGTAGAGATCCTGTTATATTATTTACTTGTGTTCTTTCTATATATATACTTCTGTGATGTACCTGTTCAACCTAGAACCGTGATACGTTTCTTAGCGTCCGAACAAGATTAGGGTATCGACGCCATACTCGGAGTCGTGTAACGTCACTTAGAGAGTTGATTCTACGATCTTATATTTTTACGTGCTTGCTTTACCAAGTACGTCATACCGTAAGACACTTGACAGTATTTGTCACGCCCAAGTCCTAAAATACACGGAACCAGGCCACGTGGCAATGGCCAGCTAATACGACTCGAAGGATTTTCTAATTTAATGGACCCGACGAAGCGTACTACGCTGTCCTAAAATACTATCAAATCCAATATCCTAACATGCAGCAGGTAAATATCTAATCTCATCCACAGAATATAAATAAGAAGTGTTGAAATAAATACTAAAAATAGGTACGGAGTCTGGATGTCATAATACAACACAAATAAGTCTTATGAAAATAAACCCACTTAATACAATGCTGAAATAAAAGTACGGAAGGACAGATAAGAATACTAGACTAGAACATCGAGTAGCTAGATAAAGATGCTCTAGCCCAAAACAACATTGTACCCCAAATCACGGAAACTCCTCTAAAAATGCCTCAAAGTCCTCAGACACGAATTCGGTCTCCACTCCTGCTCCGTAGATGTTCGGGTACAAGTGCTCGTCCGGATCTGGAAAGGAACCAAGTCCTCGGAGGGACGTAACAAGATACAAAAATTATATGCCATAAAGTAAATACTGTATAAACTCGAGGGTGAACTAACCAGCTAAGTGAAATGCACTTGAAGAAAACCTTGGTACGTATGGGTAGGTAAAAGGTATAAAGCGTAGCATCAAGCCAGAGGCAAAGTACCTGGCATTAGCTGTAAACTGGATGCCAGAAGTATATGCTGACTACATCATCGATCATGATAGCGCGCAGCTAGTAACCTCTGTCGGATGTATCGACAATCATATACCCCCATAACCGGGTAGCACATAGCCCATAACCGAGTAACACATAGCCCATAACCGGGTAACACTGAGGCTCATGATCCCGTAGTTTACTCTGAAACTACGGTAGCCAAATGTCTGTCCCATAAGCCTACTAATTATCTTTCCCGCCCAATGCCAATGTACATATCGCGAATACGACGTGGACATCTAGTAATATAATGCAAGTTACTAAATAAATATACAACTATGCTAAATACCGTCACACATGCTACTCATACCGATGATCATTCAAGTATGAAGCACGCATCCCTACATGAACTCACTCTGTGACATACAATGATACGTATCAAGGCCTGGGGAGTCATATTGATAACTCTACAACTTTATGTGCATCCACTAGACACTAGGTCAAATACAAGTCCTAACGTCAACGCCTTCGTTGACTGCACCCGAGTCATTCTCGGACGCGCACAGTTATATAATATTAAAGAAATAAAATATACGAACTATAAAAACTAGATTTAAACAGTACAACAAGGCAAGGTATACTTGCCTGAAACTCTGATGTAAACAAGTAAGGATCTGGAACCCGCAGCCAAGGTAGAACCATCTTGGGTGCCTATGAATATATAACAATAAATATCAACCTCAGAGGAGGAGGTCCCGCAGCCACCGGAGGCGGTAGGTTAGGATGAGATCTAGGGTTAGGGTTTGGACGGTTCTGTGATGTGTCAGGGTTGTGTTGGATCGTGTCCGGATGCTGGACACAAGGGTTTCATGTTTGTACTAACTGGTGGTGGTAGATGTGTCCAGATGGTGTCGGACACAGAAAGGAGGCTTGTGGATGTATTATGGATATAAGGTGGATACGAACTAGTGGATACGACACCCGGGGTCAGACCCGAGGCCGACACGGGCTTACACGAAGAAGGAGGACACAGACACGCAGACACAAATTGATTGGACTCAGAATATGTGGAGATGGTGGCTATGTGGGCTGTCTTGTGGTGGTGGCTGAATATTTTTGGGAATTGGAAGAAGGCTCTTGGGAAAAACCCTAGGAACATTGGTTTATATAGTCTAGTCATGAGAGATGGTAAACTTGTAAATTTTTAAAGGAAAAAGATTATAATTTAAGAAAATATTTTAAGAAGCTTTCATGGCTAACTGATTCCGAATTAGCTACTAATTAAACCCATAATCCAAAACCTTAGAAAGTTATAATTTATTTACTATCTCAAATGGATACAAAAATTTATTATGAAATATCAACTAGTCCTTCAAATGATTTTCATTAACCATGAAATTATATATATATATTATTTATTTATTTATTTATTTACTTATTTATAAATAAATCGATATTAGGAAAAATGATTCTATAAAAGATTTTTTTTTTAAAACATCTTCTTAAATAAAACATTGTTCATAAAAAATCTAATACTAAAAATTCAAGGAGAAAATATTTTATAAACTCAATATTTAAAATAAATAAAAATCTAAATATTTTGAAAATTTGGAAACCGGAGGTTACAAGTCTATCCACCTTAGAAAAATTTCGTCCTCGAAATTTAAGATACTCAATAATTGCATTTACTCATTATATTATTTCCATCAAAATTTAAATTTCAAACCAAATAATCATGAAGTAAATCCATATTGTTATTTCACAACTTTCAAAATTCTATAAATATCATATTCTTGAAAATCTTCAAGTTTAAAATTAAATTCAATTCTTATCACAATCTCCTCCAAAATTTTAAGTTCGTATCTAAATACTCAAAGATTTTAATATCCAATCCTCCAATTGAAATCCAATCAATGCATATTTATAAAATTTAAAAATCGTATCCCAAAATTTTGAATTTTAACACTAATCCATTAATCATCTTACTCCTCTAATTTAAATTCAATTGATGCTCATTCAAAATCTAAATCCTCATCCCGAGAATTAAATTCGACACTATTCCATTAACGATTTTATTTCCTGATTTCCTTTTTCCTCAAAATACTCAACAATGCGATACTTACGGAATCTTCAAATACAACATTCATAATATAAAATTTTAAATTCCTATCTTGCAATCAAATAGATATAGTGATAATTTCCCTAATTTTCTCAAATTTTAATAACCAATTCAATCATATCATAACCTTCCTAAAATTAATAAATCATCAATTTTGCCATATTAATTCCTTAACTCTCCATTTAAGTTAATGTGTATCCTCAAATTTCAATTATACCTCAATCTTCGTAAAATCAATGATCCATCTATTCTGTTATATTAACCCCTTAACTCTTTATTTAAATTAATGCTTATCCTCATATTTCAATCATCTTGTCCCTTTTGTCAAGTCATAACCTTTTCATAGATTTTTGCTATGGTCAACCCCAATAATCATGGTCTAAAAAAAATTCTACCTTCAGCCGTGCAATCTAAGAAAATATGTACGGTCATGTGTCTTTTGTCATGGTATTGCAGTCTTTGTCAGGGTGTACTACTAACTATATTTTAACAAGAAAAAAAATCATGTATACGTACTACAGTACTAGGGAAATCAGTCCATCAGAAGACGAAAACAAACATGAGGAAAGAAAAGAAGGAATCTGCTAACATATTTCTTGCAGTATCTTCTATCTCTAATATACACTTAACTCTGGCATATTCACTAACTAATTCCTATTCCTGTACACTGATATCCATATCAACTAATCATTAGTCCACAAGACATCCATGATTACATCCTCATTGCATACACCTGTCTATTGATACCTAGAATCTTTAATACAATCCTAGGTCAATAATGCATACAAGTTGATACCTGTGTCTCTTTAGTACCATAGTTTTTACTACAAGCACAATCACTGCTAGTTCTCTTACTTACTACAATTGTTCATGCTAGTTGTTCTTATCACTCAAGTGCACACCAAGTGTAATACACCATACTAAGTACTGTTCTCCCTAATACAACTCTAGATGGACACCCAAGTCTGTCTGCGGTGCCATCTCAATCATGCTCTAGTCAACAGATCCTTACACATGTATATCATCTACTCATATACTAATATATATTCCTCATCCACCACAAAAATTTTATCCTCATAATAAAATCATCAAAATTTAACCTTTGAACAACAAAAATGTATACTTCCTCAAGGGTCAAATATTCAATATTGAAATCAAATTTTAATCACGTCTAAAATCTTTATAGCCTTGACCATGTTTACTGAATTGAATTTGAACCCTCAGAAATTTAATGACATAAATCTCAACTCCTCAATAATTCTCAAAAATTAAAATTTATTTCCACTCTTTAATTTATAAATCCACAAATATACATATAAGTGCTCACGGTCTCTAATACTCGAGGTGCACTCAATACATCTATTGTCTACAACTCCCAACTGGGTACTAAAATTGTACTGCCCGAATTAATTATACTATTACTCCCAATGATTTAAGTTATCATCACACGTATTTTCTTCCATAATTTTTAATCTATATCAACTAGTATATCATCTAATTATCATCACGCAAAGTGCTTACTATTATTAGCATCATTCTCGACTAATCCTTGATATAGAATCATTAGTACTCTTGGTATGGTAACACTAGCTTTATTATTAGATTACCTCATCACACTTATTAGAACTCATGATCACTTGCACCTTTTATAATACACCTGTTTTACTTTATTCTCATGGACGTCATATGGTTCCATATCTCGATTTATGTATAAGTATCTTCTCTTAAATCTTTTACAGCCTGTTACACTAGTCTGTGATACACTTCATACCTTGCATGATCTATCTTGATATTTTTCTACCCATGGCACACTATCAAAATTTTCTAATACTCATACTTCCACTTTCATGAACTCCCACACTGATACTCATCACCCAATGTGTATCATGCACATAATTTCTAGACACTCTTCCATCTATTGCTTCCAACGCATCACTGGCCTCAATATCAAGTGATACTTCCATCATTAGTCATATACCGGTATACTCACATTTAATCACATATCAAGGCCCTTCTTTTATCTGTAATACAAGTCTTACTACTTAGCACAATGTATTATTATTCTCTCACACTCTCTTATACACTTATGGGTATCCTCCTACTATGGCACACTCATAAATTCTCTTTATGCATATACATTTCTTTACTCTTGATATACCCAAGTATTCAACCATCAATTTGAATATCATGCTCCATTAATTTTTAACACAAATCCTTGATACTTAATTATTTTCATGGATCGCCCAACTACATAAATTTATGACTATCCAGGACTGGCATGCTGACTCTGATACTTACTCTTGGAACCATCACTGATACTCTTACTCCTTCTTCTACCTATAATACCAGTATTAACTATAATAACACCTATCATAGAACTATTGCTACAAGGTACTATGCTATGGGCTAGCTCTAGATTAAGGCCTACTGCTCACATGTCCAACTAGGAAATACTTACAACTCACTAGCAACACTCAGTCAATACTAATACTCAAGACACAGACATAATTACAAGTCACTAATTATCATACTTAACAAGGAATCCTCAAGGAATAGGAGCTCAAAAAGACTGGATTGAGGACTGAAGGTGTTTCTACTGCTAGCAACAAAAGAACGATGGAATAAAGTCTTGTATTAACAGAAATAGATAAGTGTTGAGATGATACTTTAAGAACCAAATTTAAGATATAACCTGATAATCATACACGTCGGTCAGAAATTATGACGCTGAGAATCCTCGCCATGCCAGTAGCATAGGTGCAATAAACGACAGGTTCCGTAACTAAAGTACGCAACCCTATAATCATGTCATCTAGAATCTTCGCCACGTCAACCGGTATGCTTCGATAAACTCTAGGTTCCATGACCAAAGTAGACGTTTTACCTTTCTCACTGTTCTCATCAATATATGTCATCAGATGATATCGTAAAGTTTAGTCCGTAAAATTCATCTCGGTATGAAATCATACTCTACAATGAAACCAAGATCCTAATTTAATTAACTGATCAACAATAATCAAATTCAATATCAACGAGTGAGGACGGACGGAAACAAGGGCGAAGGATTTAAATTAGAATTTGTAATAAGATTCTCAAGGGGTCGTCCCAGGAATCTCTTAAGAATTTTGTGATTGAGTATCCTCTCTCATCCTAGTATCCTATGTCCTATATTCTATAACAGGCACGTAGTAGTACAACTATGACATCGCACTACCACGACATCGCACAACTTGCGAAGTCTGACCTGCATGGGCCACCACTAAAAATGTGTCACGACCCACACCCGAATTTTGGGGCACGAGTACGTGGGTACGTCCAGCCTACACTGCAGCATCGGCGGTAGAACGCTGTCTAGGTCAAGCACTATCTAAACAATCTCGCACTAGTATCCAACTCCATAAGGAGACGCGGATAACACTATATAAAAGAACAACATACTCAATCACATAACTACAGCACGATAAGAAATCGAAGAAATAAATAAGAATACAACACAAGTCTAATGTAAATAAATCTAACTCAACAATAAATCCAAGTCTCAACAAAAATGCCGGAGACAAATCCGGTACCAAATAAACTACTGAAGGAAACTAACTAGATATCTAGTGATTCCGGCTAGACCTCCCGGAATCACGACTGAACTACTAAATCCAAGACTGCAGCTACTCACCCTGTGGTCCACAAGTGTCGGATACCAGTCCTCTAGGCATAGTCTGGAAAATATTTTCCAGTCAGGAAGGAGCAAAGTACATTTCTAATAGCAGTTCTCTATCAATAATATAAACTATGTAGCAGTATATAGATGGAAATATACAAGATACATGTATATGTACGGGAAATGTACAATAAAGGATATACTGGAAATACTGTAAGTAAATGCAGAAAAAGAAACAATATGTCAATGAGCAAGAATACTATGACTAAGTGTGTCAGTACTAGCTTTAACATGTGATCAGCGTAGGAACTTGATCAGGCTGGTTACATATGATTAGCTATGATTCATGTAAGGTCAGGCTAACCGTTGGTTAGCTATGATGCATGTAGAGGTCAGGCTAATCACATGTAACAGCTATGAAGCATGTAATGGTCAGGCCGCACCCGACGTGAGATGTGGGGTGAGCTATGATGCATGTAGAGTTGGGTATGATCATATATCTACACTAAAATACTCTCCACCCCTGACTGGTATAGTAGATCCAATCATGGTACGCTATGGCACAGGATTTCCTAGGAAGGTAGCAAATCTCCCCGAAAATCAGTGTCTGTACATGTACAAGATAACAATAAAATAAGACTTGTACAAGCTACACCATGAACAAGGAATAACATCTCATGACGAGATCTGGGTATACCAATCCATGTAACCATCGTGTCAAGAATATGAATATTTACACTAGATACAATGAACATAGGGGATATCATAAATAAGAAACTAATCAGAGAATGTACTCGCCTCAGATTGGTTGAAGTCGACGTGCGAAACATGAACGTGTCGACACGACATGAATGTAATGCCACACTTCTCAAGGTGATCCCAAATGAACTAACAATTAGTTCCAATGAGTCCGGAGCAGTCCAAATAGCTAGAAACTATATAAAGAAGTCCAAGATCGGAGTTTGGCACAATAATCGAGATAGGGATACCAGGTCCGCAATACATAGAGAAAACATACAGAGATTAGCTAAGCTCAAAATTAACAAGTTTAGCTAATAAGAGAAAAGGGTTGATTGTTTGTTATTAAGGTAAACACCTTATGTTATAAAAATCATTTCGAAATCACTTTGAACAATAATTGTTAAAACTTTTCTTTCGAACATAATTATAATTAAAAGTTTATTTTATAAATCTAGAATTTATGTAAAAGCCAATATATTTATATCTATAGTAAAATCGATTACCAGCCTAAATAAACTAATTTTAAACTAAGCTTAATATTAAAACCATTACTTAATTAATATTATAAATCCAAAACTTATTATATTTTTATATAACCAAAAATCCTTATATTTATCACATAACTAAACTTTATACATAATAAATAACTAAACTAATTATATCCTAATATAACTAAAACTGTTAACATGTAACTTAATTAACACTATATATTGAAACACACTGAATCAAATAAAAGAGGGAAAGAGGGAAGCTCACATTGGGGGGATTCTCGGTGTCGACGCGGAGGAGGTCCATCGAGGTCAGACCGGATAAGGCGTCGGCATCGATGGATCTGGAGACGCAGCGGTCGAGTGCTCACCTCGAGGTGGAGGCACCGGGCAGATCTGTTGCGGCAGGGAGGAGTTTCGGCGGGGAGGATAAAACTCCTCCGCCATGGTCGCATCCGGGTCACGCGGTGGTCGGCTCCTACGACTTCGAGGCTGGATCTGGGATGCTCAGGGTGGCCGCAAAGCTCGACGGCGGCTGGATCGATCGAGCTCGACGCACGCGGAAGGAGGGGACGACTCAATGTGGTGGCGCTGGGCGGTGGTCCACGGGAGCTGGGACCGGGAAGCCGCGGCTGCTCGAGTCAAGGTCGGGGACGGCGGTGGCGGTCCAGATCCGAGAAAATGTGCTGCTTGATGCCGGATCTGGCTGCGTCTGGTCGGGCATAGGCGAGCTCGACTCAGAGGAGGAGGTCCCGCAGCCACCGGAGGTGGTAGGTTAGGATCAGATCTAGGGTTAGGGTTTGGACGGTTCTGTGATGTGTCAGGGTTGTGTTGGATCGTGTCCGGATGCTGGACACAAGGGTTTCATGTTTGTACTAACTGGTGGTGGTGGATGTGTCCAGATGGTGTCAGACACAGAAAGGAGGCTTGTGGATATATTATGGATGTAAGATGGATACGAACTAGTGGATACGACACCCGGGGTCAGACCCGAGGCCGACACGGGCTGACACGAAGAAGGAGGACACAGACACGCAGACACAAATTGACTGGACTCAGAATGTGTGGAGATGGTGGCTATGTGGGCTGTCTTGTAGTGGTGGCTGAATATTTTTGGGAATTGGAAGAAGGCTCTTGGGAAAAACCCTAGGAACATTGGTTTATATAGTCTAGTCATGAGAGATGGTAAACTTGTAAATTTTTAAAGGAAAAAGATTATAATTTAAGAAAATATTTTAAGAAGCTTTCATGGCTAACTGATTCCCAATTAGCTACTAATTAAACCCATAATCCAAAACCTTAGAAAGTTGTAATTTATTTACTACCTCAAATGGATACAAAAATTTATTATGAAATATCAACTAGTCCTTCAAATAATTTTCATTAACCATGAAATTATATATATATATTATTTATTTATTTATTTACTTATTTATAAATAAATCGATATTAGGAAAAATGATTCTATAAAAGATTTTTTTTTTAAAAACATCTTCTTAAATAAAACATTGTTCATAAAAAATCTAATACTAAAAATTCAAGGAGAAAATATTTTATAAACTCAATATTTAAAATAAATAAAAATCTAAATATTTGGGAAATTTGGAAACCGGAGGTTACAAATGTTGACTAGTTAAAGGCCAGGTAAGTATGTAATCACCAAGTCTACTAGTCACCTAACAATTACAAGTCATATAAAGGTATAATTTCTCATATGTAACAATTGCGGTCACAACTAAAATTCGTGTAGGTGCTAAGTTGCACCTCTAACACATAGGTTACTAGTGTTAACCATCTAGGTCTCCATACACAAGTATGAAAAATATCCTCAAATATTGTTCACAACAAGATAGTTAGCTACCATGCTACCAATATATTTTTACATCTCCAAATATCATGTAACCCTAAACACATGTCCTAGCTAATAGGTTAGAGTGCACATATGATAAATTAGTCTAAGGACCTAGGTACTACACAAATACAAGTGTCATATGAAACACCCTAGTCATGGACGTAGCTCATGCAATATTTAATTACTAAATATTATTCCAACCCATATACATATATTCTAAAATTATACAACAAGGTGATAATAGGGTTAATACATTCATGGGTTCATGCAACCATAAAATGGAGAAGGAGGAGGAGGTGAACATACATACCTAGGGTTAGTTCTAAATAGGGAGGGGGTGCTCGTCCCGCGGCTCATGGGTGGCCAGTCTCCGGCGGGTAGGGGTGCTCCGGCGTCTAGACTACACAGCAGCAGCAGCAGCTCGTAGCAGCAGCGGCAGCAGCTTGCAGGGGGGGTGGTTGGTGGTGACGAGGTGATGGTGGTGGCAGGATGGTCGTGGGGCTCGGTTGTGATGATGGCAGTGTTGATGGCTGTATAGGAGAAGAGGGAGAAGAAGGAGAAGGAGGTTGGGTCGATAATGGTAAGAGTGGTTGTGGATGGTCGTGGGGATAATGGTGGTGGCGGAGGTTGTCGTGGAGATGATGGTGGATGTCGACGGTGGTGGTGGTCGTGAGGAGGAGGAGAGAAAGTTGAGGAGACGGTCGGGTGACAGTAGGGTGGTCAGGATAAAAGCTGTGGTGGTGGTTGATGAAGTTGGTCAAAGGAGGAGATGGTCGGGTGACAGTGAGGTGGTCGGGATGAAGGTTGTGGTGGTGGTTGATGAAGTTGGTCGGAGGAGGAGAATGAGAGAAGATGGTCGGGTGACAGTGGGGTGGTCAGGATGAAGGCTGTGGTGGTGGTGGTTGATGAAGTTGGTTGGAGGAGGAGAATGAGAGGAGGGAGGTTGCTGTTGGTGGTGGTTGGCTTCGTTGAGGGGAGAAAGAAGAAGGAGAGGAAGGTGGTTAATGGTTAGGGTTTCGGTTTTAATGGAGATGGTGGTGGCTGAAATTCTTGGAGAGAGTTAGAGAATTAATGTAGGAGAGAGAGAGAAGGAGAGCATGGGGATCAGGGTCGGCTACATAGCTATTTCTAGGGATGGGGGAAGGATCCTCATGAATAAATGAGTGGTTAGGATGGGGTAAATTTTGAATGGAGGGTGGTGATTGAATGTAGGTGTAAAGTGATATGTTGTACACACAAAAATGGGGGGGGTAGAAGTGACCGGTCAAAGTAATGAAAGAGGTTTTCTTTATTATTTTGCTCCAATGAGAGGTGGACACTTAGTTGCTTATTTGCACAAAGGCCCCCAACAATTTAGAAATTGCACAAATAAGAAAGATTGGGATTATATGAGGAAAAATACCATGTTTGGTGTGTTGTAGTGGATTAAAATGGTGTGTGATATTTTATATGAACCATGAGGGTGTGAGTGGGGGTTTGGATTGGTGTTGGTCTAGTTTTGGGTTAGGTTGAGTCGTTGCACCAATTTAATTAAAATTAGTGTGAAAGGTGTTCTTTAATTAATTGGAAGTGCATAGGATTAAAATTGGGTGGGACACAAGTGTCATGGACATAGAAGACTCGGAGTAGATTATTGTCATAAATTGGGTTGCACAAAATAGGTCGAGATTGTGTGTCCAATTTCGATTGTAACGGACAAAGTTGCAAAGTTAGATTTATTTGGATTTAAAAAATTAGATATTTGTAAAGAATATTGTGCGACTAAAATAAAGCACAAGAGAGAGTATTTATAAGTTACACAAAGGTCAGAATGGAAGGCTAACAGTCAAGGTCAAGTGTGTAAAATTTGTTTGAAAGCAAATGCTAGTGTAGCGCTCCAAACATCGAAGCAACGGTAAGGTACATCAAGAAAATTAAATTAAAAGAGGCAAATTAATAAATCTATTAAATAATTTAAAAATAACCCTAAATGAATCATAATCCTAGATTTGGGTCAGGGGGCCAACTTATAAGAATTTTGTCCTCGAAATTAAAATAAACACATAATAAGCTATAAATTATCAAGCAATTCTACGGACATACCTAGGACCGATGGAGCTGGCTTTGCACTATCTGTTAGGCTCTATTGACATACTGGAAACACTCCTGAGCCAGATGTTGGTTTGATCCGCACCTCAAATACTATTCTAACATTCTCCTGCAATCTTTCTGAATATGTCCCTTCTTTCTACAAAAGTGACATGTCGGTAGCTCTCTCTGCTGGTATGGCACAACTCTTTGTTGTGTCTGCACTCATGTATGACAGATCGGTCCTCCTGCTCCTGGTTGTGCCTTAGCTGATGTAGCTACACTGGGATGCTTCTGACTCATTGATCCCTTGCCAATAGCCTCTTAGATTCTAGCCTCTGTCAAGACCTCCTCGTAAGAGATCATCGCCTGGGTGGTAGTGTACCTCTGCATCTCGTAAGTCAAACCATGATAGAATTTCCTGGCCTTCTCCAGATCATTGGGTATCAGGGCGGCACCAAATCTACTAAGTCGACTGAACTCCGCGTCATACGCGTCTACGGTCATGTTTCCTTTCTCCAGGTGCAGGAACTGAGAGTATAGTGCATTCCTGACCGTAGACGAAAAGTACTTCGCATTGAAGTATTCTAGAAACTGCTCCCACATTTGCTTATTGTCGATGCTTTGCTCCATAGAGTCCCACCAGTAATGGACATTACCTTTCAATTGAGCCCTTACTGCGGTCATCCAAAGGTCCGGGGGCAGCTGAGAAGCCTCCAGTAAAATCTCCGTATTGGCAACCCAATCGGAGATCTCTTCTGCGGTCTCGCTGCCCGAAAAGGTATCCGGGCCAATCTGACGAAACCCTTAAATTATACCAGCTGGCTGAATAGGTACAGGTGCTGGTGTTGGTGCTGGGGTAGGTGGCCTCTCCAGAACTGCCTTTAAGCTCTGTCTCATAGTCTCGGCCTGATGCCACTGCGCCTGCATCATGGCCTGAAAAAACTGGAATATCTGTGGTTGTCCCTCTGACTATGACATCTGAGGTGGAAAGGGTAGAGGTGGTGGCAATGGAACCTCCGGTTGCGCTGTAATTGTCTCCGGAGACGTCGGCCTCTCGGGCTGCGGCATCGACATGGCCCTCGAAGTCTGACCCTCGAGGTATTGTGTCGGGACCATCTGTGAAGTCTGGTCCTCGTGCTACTGCATCGGATCGTCCTGAGAAGTTTGGTGCCAGTGTATCAACGGGGCCTATGGTATCATCGGGGCCTGTGGTGGTGGCTGCTCTCCAGGTGGTCCAAGGGATGTATCCTCCCTCTGCACGGTGGCAGATGGCAATGGCACCGTATGCCTCGCATCCGCTACGTAAGTTTATCTCTCTGCAACAGATAGAACTACATTAAAAGAGTACGGGAATAAACAAACAGGATGCAGATATTCAAGTAATTAAATATGAAGAAGGTTCAAAGACGGTAGTCAAGGTGGAGGAGATCTAATAATTTTTATCTTATTGAAGGCTCGCTAGGCATGATACCATACCACAAGCGATAAACAGAGACCTGCATGGGCCACCAATAAAACTATGTCACGTCTCAGTCCCAAAATACACGGGACCAGGCCACGTGGCAATGGCCAGCTAATACGACTTTTTAGGATTTTTTAATTTAATGGACCCGACGAAGCGTACTACGATGTCCTAACATACTATCAAGTCCAATATGCTAACATGCAGCAGGTAAATATCTAATCTCATCCATATAATATAAATAAGAAGTGCTAAAATAAATACTGGAAACAAGGAGTCTGGATGTCATAATATAACACAAATAAGTCTTATGGGAACAAACCAATTGAATACAATACTGAAATAAAAGTATGGAATGACAAATAAGAATACTAGACTAGAGCATCGACTAGCTAGATAAAGATGCTCTAGTCCAAAATAGCAGCGTACCCCAAATTACGTGAACTCCTATAGAAATGACTCAAAGTCCTCAGACACAAATCCGGTCTCCACTCCTACTCCGTAGATGTTTGGGTACAAATGCTCGTCCAGATCTTGAAAGGAACCAGGTCCTCAAAGGGACGTAACAAGATACAAAAAGTATATGACATAAAGTAAATACTGTGTAAACTCGAGGGTGAACTAAACAACTAAGTAAAATACACTTGAAGACAACCTTGGTACGTATAGGTAGGTAAAAGGTATAAAGCGTAGCGTCAAGCCAGAGGCTAAGTACCTGGCATTAGTTATAAATTGGATGCCAGAAGTATATGCTGACTACATCATCGATCATGATAGCGCGTAGCTAGTAACCTCTGTCGGATGTATCGACAAGCATATACACCCATAACCGGGTAGCACATAGCCCATAATCGGGTAACAGTGAGGCTCACGACCCCGTAGTTTACTCTGAAACTACGGTAGCCAAATGTCTGTCCCATACGCCTACTAATTGTCTTCCCCGCCCGATGCCAATGTACATGTCGCGAATACAATATGGATATCTCGTACTATAATGCAAGTCACTAAATAAATATACAACTATGCTAAATACCATCATACGTGCTGCTCACAACGATGGCCAGTCAAGTATGAAGCACGCATCCCTACATGAACTCACTCGGTGACATACAATGATACATGTCAAGGCCTGGGGAGTCATATTGATAACTCCACAACTTTAGGTGCGTCCACTAGACACTAGGTCAAACACAAGTCCTAACGTCAACGCCTTCGTTGACTGCACCCGAGTCATTCTCGGACGCACACAGTTATATAATATTAAAGAAATAAAATATACGAACTATAAAAACTGGATTTAAACAGTACAACAAGGCAAGGTATACTTGCCTGAAACTCCGATGTAAACAAGTAAGGATCCGGAACCCACAACCAAGGTAGAACCGTCTTGGGTGCCTATAAATATATAACAATAAATATCAATCACTATATTTTACTATGCTAATCATGCACAAGAGTACAACTTACGCAACGTCATGAGTCACGTAGAGTCTAAACCAAATAAACGTTCTAACTACGTAGGTTGGCTAATGTTGACTAGTCAAAGGCCATTGGAAGTATGTAATCACCAAGTCTACTAGTCACCTAACAATTACAAGTCATATAAAGGTATAATTTCTCATATGTCATAATTGCGGTCACAACTGAAATTCTTGTAGGTGCTAAGTTGCACCTCTAACACATAGGTTACTAGTGTTAACCATCTAGGTCTCCATGCTCAAGTATGAAAAATGTCCTCAAATATTGTGCATAACAAGACAGTTAGCTACCATGCTACCAATATATTTTTAGATCTCCAAATATTGTATAACCCTAAACACGTGTCCTAGCTAATAGGTTAGGTGCACATATGATAAATTAGTCTAAGGACCTAGGTACTACACAAATACAAGTGTCATACGAAATACCCTAGTCATGGACGTAGCTAATGCAATATTTAATTACTAAATACCATTCCAACCCATATACATGTATTCTAAAATTATACAACAAGGTGATAATAGGTTTAATACAGTCATGGGTTCATGCAACCATAAAAATGGAGAAAGAGGAGGAGGTGAACATACATACCTAGGGTTAGTTCTAAATAGGGAGGGGGTGCTCGACCCGCGGCTCGTGGGTGGTCGGTCTCCAACGGGTGGGGGTACTCCGGCGTCTAGGCTGCACAGCAGCAGCAGCGGCTTACAGGGGGTGGTGGTTGGTGGTGACGAGGTGATGGTGGTGGCGGGATAGTCATGGAGCTCGGTGGTGATGATGGCGGTAGTGATGGCTGTGGAGGAGGAGAGGGAGAAGGAGGAGAAGGAGGTTGGGTCGATGATGGTGAGGGTGGCTGTGGATGGTCGTGGGGATGATGGTGGTGGTGAAGGTTGTCATGGAGATGATAGTGGCTGTCGACGGTGGTGGTGGTCGTGAGGAGGAGGGGAGAAAGTCGACGAGATGGTCGGGTGACAGTGGGGTGAAGGCTGTGATGGTGGTTGATAAAGTTGGTCGGAGGAGAAGAAGGAGAGGAGATGGTCGGGTGACAGTGGGGTGGTCGGGATGAAGGCTGTGGTGGTGGTTGATAAAGTTGGTCGGAGGAGGAGAAGGAGAGGAGATGGTCGGGTGACAGTGGGGTGGTCGGGATGAAGGTTGTGGTGGTGGTGGTAGATGAAGTTGGTCGGAGGAGAAGAAGGAGAGGAGGGAGGTTGTCGTTGGTGGTGGTTGGCTTCATTGAGGGGAGGAAGAAGAAGGAGAGGAAGGTGGTTAATGGTTAGGGTTTTGGTTTTAATGGATATGGTGGTGGCTGAAATTCTTGGAGATAGGGAGAGAGTTAATGTAGGAGAGAGAGAGAGAATGAGAGCATGGGGATTATGGATGGCTACATAGCTATTTCTAGGGATGGAGGAAGGATCCTCATAAAGAAATGAGTGGTTGGGATGGGGTAAATTTTGAATGGAGGGTGGTGATTGAATGTAGGTGTAAAGTGGTGTGTTGTACACACAAAAATAGGGGGGGAATAGAAGTGGCCGATCAAAGTAATGAAAGAGGTTTTCTTTATTTTTTTGCTCCAATGGGATGTGGACACCTAGTTGCTTATTTGCACAAAGGCCCCCAATAATTTAAAATTTTTACAAACAAGGAAGATTATGATTGGATGAGAAAAATATAATGTTTGGTGTGTTATAGTGGATTAAAATAGTGTGTAGTATTTTGTATGAACCATGACGATGTGAGTGGGGGTTTGGGTTGGTGTTGGGTCTAGTTTTGGGTTAGGTTAAGTCATTGCACCAATTTAATTAAAATTAGTGTCAAAGGTGTTCTTTAATTATTTGGAAGTACATAAGATTAAAATTGGGTAGGACACAAGTGTCATGGACGTAGAAGGCTCAGAGTAGATTATTGTCATAAATTGGGTTGCACAAAACGGATCGAGGTTGTGTTCCCAATTTCGATTGGAACGAACAAAGATGCAAAGTTAGATTTATTTGAATTTAAAAAATAGATATTTTTAACGAATATTGTGCGACTAAAATGAAGCACAAGAGAGGATATTTATGAGTTACACAAAGGTCAGAATGGAAGGCTGGCACGTCTAGGTCAAGTATGTAAAATTTGTTTGAAAGCAAATGCTAGTGTAGCGCTCCAAACATCGAAGCAACGGTAAGGTACATCAAGGGAATTAAACTAAAAGAGGCAAATTAATAACTCCATTAAATAATTCAAAAATAACCCTAAATGAATCCTAATCCTAGATTTGGGTCAGGGGGTTACACTATTTCATGTGACAAAATCTTTTTTGAGTTGTTCAGGTGATTCTGTATAGGCTTACAGGATTCGTGATATGAGTCTTGCATATATAGAGATGTCATTATGACTCGTTGTACTAGCTAAAGGTCATGATCTTGCGTGTTATGGATATGAGATATTGTGGACATGAGATATGAGGTTATATTGAGTGGGGAGAGACACGCAGGCTACACGCTGATTATATATATACTATACTACTGGAATACATGATACTACTTGCTGCTATGGGCTCCCCGACACAGAGCATGTAGTGGTCTCAGTCTGAGTACTAGTGATGCTCTCATTTGTATTTCACATAGCTGGTTACATAGCTTGTCCTGAGGATTTGTTTTATATTTATTATATTTTATTTGGCTTGAGTGTTTCTTGTACCTTGTTATGTCCCCTGGGGACCTGGATCCAGATTATGTCCCCATGTACAGCAAAAGAGGATTTCTCCGAGGTATACGGTACAGGAGCTGACGTTGGAGCAGTACTGGCACCAGAGGACGAGATTGTGCCAGAAAATTTCTCTTGAGTATTCAGTTACTTACTCAGTTATCTTTGCTTATTGTTATTTCATATCTGGACTTATGGACATATGTATTGGTGATATTCTTTTTTCTTATTGTATCGGGTTATTCTCCGAGATACTACTTATTTGGACCTGATGATGGACTATTTTCTTTTATCTATTATCTTGACTGGTCTATCATATTGAATTGTGTTTATTTTTTATGGATGAGACTAGAATTATACTGAGATAGATGGTGTAGACTTGTATTATATTTGTTACAGCTTAAGTGCACTCTAACGGGTCCATTAAATTGGGTTTGTCCATTGGAGTTGTGCTACTGGCCATTGTCACGTGGGTAGTCCCTCGATATTTTGGGACTGGGGCGTGACAAATATCATCAAGCAATGTTGTTATTGGTTTATCACACAAATTCTTAATCCAATTATTAAAACTTACAGCAATATTTGATGTGTTAATATCGAGTCTAGGACATGGTGCATAAGCTGTTATCCAATGTGTATTACAATTTTTATCGTTTGTACCAACAATCCAATTAACGACATTAATATCTGCTGATTTTATTATTTCAAACCATTCGTTCGCATCCACCACATTATAAGAACAAGCAAGTTTATCTAGCCATTCTTGAAATTTTGTTCTACCACTACATTATTTTCTCATATTTTGTTTAAAATGTTGAATGCAAAAAAAATGTGGAGAGTTTGAAAAAATATCATGCACTCCACGAATTAATCCTTTTTGCTTATCTGATATAAATGAAATACTATCCCACCGGTCAAAATAACTTTCAAAAAAAAATTAAAATTGTTCAAAAATCATGTCCATGGATCAATATTCTCATTTTCAGCAATACAATAACCAATAGGATATAATTGGTAGTTAGGATCATGAGCACAAGCAACAAATAAATTACCTTGATATTTAGATGTAAGAAAAGTTGCATCAATACTAATTATAGGTAAACAACCACTTAAAAAAATCATCCATGCATGCCTTGAAACAAATAAACATTCTTTGAAAAACATTATTTTCTACTGTCTTTAGAAAATATTTGCTACCAGAATTTATTTCCATAATTGTAAAATAATATTTTTTTAGACAATCATATTTATCAGTATAACTACCATTAATTTTAGATAATGCAAGTTATTTTGCTCTCCATGCTTTAGAATATGTAATATGTACTCGATGCTCTCTAAATATGTCATTTACAATATGTGATGCACTATAAGAACTGTTATCTCTAATTTTACCAATTATTTTATCTCTAATCCATGCAGTAGTAGCTTGTGGATGTCGTCCACTTATTAATCCACATGTACATGAATGTTGAGATTCGAATGTACTAATCACAAATATTTTGCTGTTACCCATTGCCTTAGCATATACTCTCCAAGAACAATCTGGAGAGTTACAAATATATACAATTCTTGTAGAATTGTTCCATTTAGATCTACAACTAAAATTATAAATAATTTCTAATTACTAATATAATTTCTAAATGCATAAGAAGAAGGAAACTCTTGTCCCTCGGATAATTTGGATGTGCTAACATCTAAATTATCATCATTACTTGGTAAATAATAATCTAAATCTTCGACTAAGTCATCACTATTTTTTCGTCAACGTTTTCTTCAACTAAATCTATTTGGTTTGATGAGCTAGGACCAACATGAAAATTTGGGCTATTATTAAAAGGTTGACTACTATGAATATTATATGTGTCAATATTTGGTAATACTGGATTAATATAAATATTTATGCAAGATGCACCTAAATTACTTTGAACAACAAATTTTTATGCTTCTTCACTATCTATAACAAACAAATGATCTATATAAATCCACCTCATTATGAATTCATAAGTAATAGAAAAATGTTCTACAATAATATTTCGTAAATCAAATAATGTGATATTTTGATACGTAGATATAAGATAAGTTGTACCTCCTTCGTAAGATAATACATTTAGTGTACCTCCATGGTAGCAAATTAGTATTAGAATTTGATCCATAATTAAAACTTTGGGTATTAGAACAAATAGCTTCACTAAGAATTGCTGAAAGAAAATTGCTTATGTTGTGGTTGAAACTTCAGTGGTAGGAGCTTCACTGGAGAATGGAACTTCAGTGGTAGGGCTGGAGAATGATGGCTTCTTAATTTTTACAAGGTATAGATGGAAAAACAAGTTTCTGGGTTTGAAATGTGGCTGTATATGTGTTTATATATGTTTCAAAAAAATTATATCCGTTGTAAAAGTATAATCTAGCTGTTTGTAGCCGTTGAATTCAGTCGTTGAATTCTATGTGCATAAAGTGCATAAACGCAAATAAAAAGGACGTTTAGTGCATAAACGCACATACAAAGGACATTTGTGTGTTGGGTAATTAATATTTATCCTAATCTAATTTTTTTCCCTCCTTTATTCTCTTTTAAAACCGCGGAGGAGTTAATAAAACAAAATTTGCTATCAAACGCCCTTTTAAGGGCATTTTTGGGCTACTTCTTAAAAATGCCCTTAAAAGGGGCGTTTCTATACATAATATTGAAACTTCGTTGCCCTGGTGGTAATGTTTTAAAATTTCTAAGTTGTATATGTAATTTTCAGAAAAAATTAATATATTAATTTCTGTTGCACAAACAAGCTTAAATCATGAGCCTCAGATACACTTAAATCAAATTATACGATTAATATAACGTCCTAAGAATTCAAATTGTCTCCACCGTCTAAATTGACTTAAATATAACCAAAGGTACAAGCTGTGTGTGTTTATTTACTCAATTATAGGGTATGGTCGTGGGATAGGCAAGCACATTATAAAAACTCCTACAATATTGTTGAAAATTTTGTTAGAAATTTAAATTATATTAAAATAATTTTAATATATTTTAATTATAATTATATATATATATATATATATATATATATATATATATATATATATATATATATATATATATATATATATCATGATTTTATGATTTTATACACATCTGTTAAGGTATATAAATTATTTAGATTTTATTAAGTTTTTACTTAACTATAATCGTTATAGTTAATTTATTTTAAAATATTTTCTGTCCAGTAAATTTTTTGTTATTAACAGAAAATTTGTTGTACAATTTTTTTTAAATAAATTATCTAAAACGAAAGTATTTTTGAAAATTTTGAAGTTACGAAAGCCTTCGTCATCACAGATGGCGAAAATATGAATTTTTTTTAACATTTTCGCCAAACCGTTTGGCGAAAATTTGGTTTTGTTCAAATTTTTGCCAACTCTGACGAAAATATGACTATGGATTTTTTTTTTGTTGGTTTTTGTTTTACGTTTTTTTGGTTTTTTTTTTTTGATAGTTGGGTTTGATTTTTTTTTTTTTGAGGAATTTTATTATTCTATTTATGAAAACCTTCGATTGTTTATGAAAATTTTAAATTATTTTATTTATTCTTGTAAAAAAAAACTTTCAGAACAGCTTGTACCAAACATGGATTGAATTGATTTAAAAGTCGCTACTTAAAACCATTCAAAACTGAACCCCTCGTAACCGTTCATAACTAGTACTCTAAAAATACCTCATAACCGCTACTCCCACAATTGCCAAGCAGACCTTTAAAGTTTCTACCGTAATTGAAAGTTAAATCGATTTTATTACGATTAGTAAATTATTTTATAAATAGACAATTTTATCGTTAAAATATATATATATATATATATATATATATATATATATATATATATTCTCATCCCATTTTTAATCATCTTCACACTGATATATTATATGATAACGTATGAGGGTCCGGAGACACCAATTTTTACTCGTTAATATCGAATTACCGAAAAAAAATCCAATAATAAATTTATCCAAAGTAAAATTAGGAGATCGAAACATCATTTTTTTTTGCGATTCTAAAATTTTTTGAAGTCCGTCAAACTGTAAAATTGTTTGTCCCATAGTACTTTTCATTATGGTCATTTTGGCACAACATGTGCCTCGTTTTGATCTTACAGTCAAAAGTTATGATACTTTAAAGTTTTAAATTTTATACTTTTGTCTGTAATATGTGTGTTTTGTTTCGGATGAAAATTATTTCTACACGAATTGTGTTACTCTAGTCGAAAACATACAAATCAACCTATTGTTTGACGAAAAATGATTTTCGAACAAATAGTTATGGTTGTTCGAATTCTGCTCGACGGCTGACGTAATTTTCTTACGGTAGAATTATTTTAAATTTTTTTAATGTTCAATGATAGCATATTTTATTTTAGATATTAAATTTCATTTTTTTTCTAATTTATTTTAAAAAATTATTGTTACAACAATTTTTTTAAAAGAAATAAAACTAAATAAAACTAAACCAAACCAATCTTTTTTCCAAAAAAAAAACTAATTAAAAAAAAATTCACACTCACCCAAACATTAAAACCGAACCAACCCTCACCCACCCACCGTGGGTCAAATCGCATGTCAAAGTCCTGAATTTTTGCCAACTCTGTTGGTGAAAATAAATTAACTGGGTTAGCAAAAATTTGATACTCTCGATTTTTGCCATCTGAGATGGCGATATCTATCATCAGTTCAAATTTTTCAAAAATAATATTGTTATAGTTAATTTATTTAAAATATTTTCTGCTCTTAATTACTCAATCATATACAGATATGAAGCCTCTTTATAATAGTAGAAATCTCTACTCTTATAAAGAGGTTTGAAAAATGATCAAAATTGAGTGGTCTCTAACTTTCTCTCTTTTCTTCCGCACAAATAAAAAAAAAAAAATTAATGAAAAACTTAGAATTATTTAAGCAATTTTAATTTAAATATATTTAAATATTTAAATTATTTTTTAACAATATTATAATAATATTTATTTTACGTACAATGTGAATTTACTATTATATATAAAAGGGGACTTAAGGTGCTATCCCTGAATAAGTGGACAACCATTTAATTAAGGTCATTGGTTTAAAAAAAAAAAAATTTAATATTGTTTAATACTAAATTAATTTTTTATATGAAATCTATTTGGTAATTGATTAGTGCCTTGAAGACATATAAAATGTTATTATTTTTTATTATTGTAAGAAAAACATTTCGTATATTTAGTAAGTTAGATTGAAGTTAGAACAGACAATTAATTTGATGTTTATCATAAGTTATCTGACTCGAGAAATGAAACCATTAAATAAATTTAGATATATTGCTAAAGTTTATGTAGATATCAACGTTTTTAATTAATAAAATGGATTGGGTATCGAAAGGAAGGAGTGTCCACTTGGCACAAAAAACATCAGCTTGGATATCCCATCTTGTTTAACTAAAGATTTATATGTATTTTTGTGTCATATTATGCATGCATATTTGATTATATGTATACATATGTTAATAAAATAATATTAAAATATTAAATGAATTTGTTATATGAAATCTAATTAAAAATGTAGACATTGTTTTTTTAGAACAATTTTTATGAATGAAGACACTTAAAACGTTACTATTTTTTATTATTGTACAAAAATAATGAAAAATTACTTGATATTCTTATAAAGTTAGCTTGGACTTAGAATAGACAAGTTGGTGTTTATTATAAGTTATGTGACTCTTGAAATGAAAAAATAGAATAAATTTAGAGTTATTGCTAGAAATTATGTAGATGTCAATAAATTATGTGATTTGTAATTAAGATAATGGATTAGGTGTAAAAAAAGAATGTACATTTGACACCAGATAATTAAATTATATAATATGATTCTATTTGTACGAATTCGTTCGTATTCACAACATTTAATTGAGACATGCATATCAGTGAAATATTTCACGAAATTATGACATAAGAAATAATTTATCATTCTTTAACAGTATTGAATTTTCACATAATTAAACAAAAAACATATAAATATGAATTGCTTTAAAAAAATATGAGTCCGCTCCATGAGGCGACCATTAGGGAGGAAATGAATGTGATAAAGAAGTAGTCATGCCTTCACTCCCTTTAGTTGACCATTAGCTACACCTCTATAGGACACAACTTAGGCTTAAATGAACTGTTAAAAGCGAACGATTTTTGCATTGATTATAAACGGGTCAACAAATCTATATTTATTTCGAATAATTGATTACGAGTACGTAATTATGTTCCGTTTAGATCACATACCATGATATGAAATATGTTTTGTCTAGATCACATACCATGATATGATAAACTTACACATGAAAAAATTGTGGCAAGAAGAAAAGAAATACAATATCTTAAATCCAAAATATAATTATATGTTATAATAAGGTTACATTCTTACATGATTTTTTTTCATTTTGACAACATTAATCGGAGTGTAGACGAGTGAGCAGAGCCAAGAAAAAAGAGGCAAGATTGTCATAGTGCAGTTTTCTACTTCTAGTCGATTGCTGGCATGAGAAAAGTTAGTCTTTCTCGAAAAACATGGTACAAATTCTCTTTTTTCTTTTCAAACCAACAACATAGGTTAAGCCATCTACCAGATCTAAACCATCTAAAAAATTATTGAAAACTGGTCTTAGGAAAGTGTAGCAATTAGAAGAGACAAAATCAGCCCTAATGGTATTTAAAAAAGTTATTAAATATGATTAAATCTAAACCCATAATATCTTATCCACCTCATCTCACTAAGATCCTCCCCAAAATCTAGATGTCCATATGTAAATATAAAGTATAGCTAAACAACTTTAAGGTATGCCTTAGAAACCCAACCAAGATCTTGTATAGCTTAGTATTAATTGGTATAACCCTAGTTGACCTAGAAAATGACCTAGAAGCATGCATTAGTATATTTTAACCCATTTCTTATTCATTACACCATTTGACATAATATTCCTAAATAGGATTGTGTGACACCAACTTAGGCATCGAGAGACACATTTGCTCATGACCTGAGGCGAGTACATCTCTCTGTTAGTTTTCAGCCATGATAGTGTATATATCACATATTCTAGAACTATATACTTGATTCCGACACAGTGACTACACGAGCTGGTACTATATGGATCATATCATGTAATATTATCCCCTACCGTGTTCAGCGGGTACTCCTTCACATGTATTTCATCGTGTGTATCGGGTATTGACTATCGTGTACTTCGTGTTCACACACTGCTCGTGTTCAGTGTGCTTATATTCGTGTTCGTAACGTGTCGTGATTGGATCCATGAGTATTGGTTGGGGACGGAGGAGTAGGAGTTGGTTATGTGATCAAGCCCAAGTGTATTCGTGTATATGTCAATTACATATCGCACGTGTAATCGAGTTACCATATTGTATTCGTGTTCAACCCAAACCGATCACATAATGAACTTGTACTCCAAGACACATTAGATAGCGTTATCTTTTCTTTACTTGCAGTTATTCTCTATTGCATGTTCTTTACTTTTTAGTACATTACCTGTTCACTCTAGTTCACTCTAGTTCATTTTCATTTTCTATTGCTAGTTATCTTGTATTCTTTTCTATTATTTGTCATATATGCTCAACCATGTATATGGAACTACTTTCAGAGTTTTGTACTTCACTTCAATCTTGATTAAATATATTTTTCAGATTATTGGCTTGTGGAGCAGTGTCCCACTTATTACGGGCCGTAGGATGGTGAGTCATTAGAGGATACTCCCATAGAGCAGGAGAACCTAGTGCTAGTGACTGAGGAGGCCTAGTTATATTTTTTTGGACATTGTATTAGTCTCATTCTAGACTCATGGCATGCATATATTATTTTGGGAATGGCTCTGTCTAGACTTATGGATTTGCACTTGTGGATGTATTGTGTCTCTTATTTCCTCTCTTTTATTCCATATTGTGCTTTCATTAGTTTTTATTGTGATTGAGTATTGTGTATCATTATCATATACCATATAGTTCCTCCGTTTGGAGTTGAGATGACATTGACATGTACCATATATATATATTGTATGAGATGTTTAGATAGTATGGTTGACCTAGACAGCGTTCTACCGTCGATGCTTAGGCTGGACGTTGTTCACTACTCGTGCTCGTATTCTGGGTGCGGGTCGTGATACGTTTTTAGTGATAGCCCATACAGATTTACTTCAATGTCTCAAAATTTTATAACATTATTTACTAAAAGATATTTCTAAAAAAATTATTTTTTTGTTAGATTATATATATATATATATATATATATATATATATATATATATATATGCATGAGTAACTCATGTAAAACACTTGAGTATTCATAACATTCTTTTGATCTTAGTTGTATGATAATATAGAAAGGATTGAGCAAATAGATTAGGATACACATGTAAATATTTTACTAGGAACATTTTTTGAGAGAATAAAAAAAAGAAGATAATGTATGTCGGAAATCAAGAAAAACAAACTAAAATGAATCTACAAAATTTTCCTATGAACTTTTTTGATCGATGAGTTGATGGTTAATAAATATTTATCGTGCATGCCTTCACACGGGCCTTTGTCTTCATTGTCATTCTTGGCCCGAATACATATCTCTACTGGACCGGGTTTGTTTTGGGCCGCATCCTTACCCGATAGATTCTAGGTTTTATAAAAAAAAAACCCTCTTTTTCTCCTCAGCGCCGTCACCATACTCTCCTCTCCTCTTCTTCTTCCTCCTCCAGCAGCCGATCACAAGAAAAAAAATGGGTGAGAACAACAACAAAAACTTAATTTTTTACTTCACTTCCTTCAATTTTTGTTTTCTATGGATCCGGTCACCTCCGTTGACCTAAGTCTCCTCCGTCATCTCCAGCGAGAATCAAGGTCCACGAGCTCCGCGCGAAGTCGAAGGCCGACCTGCTGGGCCAACTGAAGGACCTCAAGGCGGAGCTGGCTCTCCTCCGCGTCGCCAAGGTCACCGGCGGCGCCCCCAACAAGCTCTCCAAGATGTAAGCTTTTTTACTACTTGTTTCTTTTCTCATCCGTCGGCTCTTTAGATCTGGCGGTTATAATTGGTTGCTTTTGATTTGGGGAAATGGCACAGAAAGGTGGTCCGGCTCGGGATCGCCCAGGTGCTGACGGTGATATCACAGAAGCAGAAAGAGGCGCTCAGGGAGGTCTACAAGAAGAAGACGTTCCTCCCGCTCGACCTCAGGCCCAAGAAGACTCGCGCCATCCGCCGCAAGCTCACGAAGCATCAGGTATTATAGGATCAAGATCCCATCTTTACGATGTTTTTGATATGTTTTCCCATTGGTTATTACTTAACTGAAATCAATTTCTGATAATTTCTACTTGTTTAGATGGTATGTTATTAGGAAACTGGTAAGAAAATCATTTGATAGCAAAAAAGATATGAACTTTAGGCGGAAAAGTCTACTTTTTTGCATCTGCAGTAATGTTAACGTGGAGCTTGTATTGTGTTTAGATGTTAGGAAGTTATCTCAGTGTCAACTGGTGGGTTTACAAAGATTCGGTGTGAAGGCGTTCTCATTGTTGTAGCATCTGAACGGTTATATTCATGTATTTGGCGGAGAAAATATTTTGTATTGTGCCTTTACGTGGAAAAGACACTAGCACAAGAGACTAATGCACCAATTTGGCATCTCCAAAATACACCAAGACACCAAAACAGGTGCCGTGTACGTATTCTTACAGTATCGTATGTGTCCTGACAGTGTTATATGCGTGACCATTCTAACCTTGACGAGAAGATTCAATGTAGCACATGTAGTTTTTTTGTTGTTGAAGGGTTGCCCTTTATATATTTTTCAACTTTTTCAGTTTTGTCTACCACCCGTTGTCGAAGCATTTTCTAGCGATGACATTAGGTTACAGCTTTTCCAAGACTTTGGTCCATACTTGTGGAATCTTCACTTCCTATCACCCGGTTCTTCGTCCATGAGGACTCATATTAATTACCTTTTGGGTAAAGGTTATAAATTATAAATATATTGGAATACCATTATTTGTTTGTGAAAGCCTATTAATAATCAAGGATTTTATTTAGAGTGAGTATGAGTAACCTTTCTTTTAAATGTTTTATTACCTATATTTTTCACGTACACTACACATGGTATGGGACACAATGCAACGTGCATTTTTCTAACAAAGTAGGATACTACACGCTGAGTAATATATATATATATATATATATATATATATACACACAAAGGCGCAAGGCGCATTCGAGACAAAATGTCGATATCGTCCGATGCACAAGGCACATTAAGACGCAATTCCGAGCGAAGTGAGGCGTAAATAAAAAAATAGTAAAAATATACAATGATAAATAAATAAATTAGTAATGTAAAAAAAATCAATTAACGTATTAAAACCAACAAAATAACGTTAAAACATAACCAAGTGAACTAACCGAGAAACAATAGCAGTCAACAAAATCAACAAGAGTTTGTATTATCCCTACAATACTTTTTAGTCAATTTTAATTTTTCCAGTTCAACTCTAACAAACTACTTCTACGAGGTAAAGATTATCTCCATGCCTTAATTTTTTTTGTATAAATAAAAAAATATAAGGCGCGTCTAGGCACACATTTTATTGGTTGTCTTGTAGAAAGGCGCACCTAAGGCGCGTCTAGAGAAATGCGTCTTGCCTAGTGAGGTACAAGGCACAACTGCTGCATCTTTTTACGAGGTGCACCTTTGACTACCATGATATAATATATATTATATATATATATATATTGTTTCATAGGAAAAGTAGCAAGTTCTCCAAGGTATTTAGGCGATCACAATCCCGAGCTCCTCAGTGGGTTTGTCCCTTGGTAGCTCCACTAATCAGAGGGTATGATCGCCACCCTTCAGAGGGAGGATGATTTACTATAGAACTATAGAACGTCGGATGGGAAAAACCATGCTGGAA
The DNA here is from genome assembly GCA_036927795.1 of Iris macrosiphon. Taxonomy (NCBI): domain Eukaryota; kingdom Viridiplantae; phylum Streptophyta; class Magnoliopsida; order Asparagales; family Iridaceae; genus Iris; species Iris macrosiphon. The sequence continues at coordinate 355,712,628 of JAYESA010000004.1, forward strand.
AGAGGTATAAGTCATCTCTCCGCAGTTACTGCAAGGGCGCTGTTAACTTTGTTGGACTCAATTGATGAACCATGGTGAAAATATATGTACACATTGGGGCGCCTGGAGCTGCATGATGGGCTGGAATGTCATATGGATAAATTCCAATTTTAGTCAATATATCCCTTGTAAGGAGATTAATGGGACTGCATTATCTCTACTCATTGGGCCGTCTGGAGTTGCATGATGGACTGGAATGATGTCTGTAGCTGAATGATGGGATGTCCAAGTGGACTATCATGCAGCTCTAAGCGTCCTATGGGTACATGTAATGTAGTGCCTATTATTAATCTCCTTCCGAGGAATCTATTGACTGAGATTGGAATTTATCCATACGATATTCAAGCCCATCATGCTGCTCCAGGCGGCATTCTAATGGATACATGTATTTTTACGATGATTCAAAAACTAAGTTTCGGACCATAATGTTTAAAACCGAACGACTAATTCGGTTCTGATCGGTTCTCGGTTAAAAGAGAGTCTCATCCGCCCTCGTTCTATCTTGAGTAAGACTGTTAGGTATCTGGCTTCGACGGTCCAAAGAGGTCAGGAAGGTCATAGCAAGAACCAGCACCCACAAGAAGTTGGGCTTGGCTTGCGGAGTGGAGGGTCTCAACCCCATAAATCTAGTGTGTTTGCAAGAATTCTCCAACCAGGGAAAGAAAGGGTTAAGGTCTCCTATGCACATCGTATCTCTTGGGTAGACTTGTGTAAACCATCAATTGTTATTGATTCGTGTAACCATAGCTTGTTAGTGGAGAAAAATTATCGGAGATGACGATGGATGATTTGGCAGAGACAATGGAGTATTGGAAGCATACGGGTGTCATGTACGTCATGGGGTTGAAGCCTTTCTACGACCAACTACGTGCATTTGCCTTGCGTGTGTGGAGGCCTAAAGCTCAAGAAAATTTCTTCTTTTTACCAAGTTTGGCCTTGTGGAAGATTTAGTAAGGGTGCTCGGAAGGGGGGGGGGGGTTCCCTGGAATTTGATGGTAGATTGGTTGTCTTGCGTAGGTAGCACCTTGAGACAAATTTCGAACAAGATCGTCTATCGACCGTACCTATATGGATTCGTCTTCTGTGGCTCTTCCCTCAAATGTAGAGCACTCCTATTATGAAGCTTGCGAGCCTTATAGGAACGCCTATTCGCAGTGATGTCCTTACAGCCAGGAGGCAATGCCTGAAATACGTTCGCTTGTTCGTTGAGGTGCAAGATACGAATATTCTTCCAAGGAAAATAGGTATTCTCCTACCTAGTGGGGAGCGAGTCAACCAGGCGGTAGAGTATGAGTGGTCCCTTCTCCTTCTCGGTTGCCTTTAATCAGTTCAGACCTTGGTATCAATAAGTTGACTTAGCTAACGTTGTTTGGGTTAAGGGTGCTGCCGTCAAGATGAAACTTTGACTCTATAAGGCCGTCCGTGGGTGGCTTCGGACAAAAGACCGACTAGTTGGATTCAGTATTTAGGTGCTTGATTCCTTCTGTTTGTCAAGGAGCTACCGAGTGCCATGATCATATCTTCTTCGTCTACCCGTTCTTGTAGGAGATTTGGTGTCAACAAATGACAAAGATGGGTATGTCAAGGAGTAGTGGAAAAAGGGCTTCTACAAGCACTCGAAGATCTTAAGCATTCATCCTTGGGGACAATTGGCTTTTCGGCGTGCGAGGATCAGACTTTTGTCTACAATATGGCATGTTTGGAGAAGGCGGAGCAGGCGCATGGTGCATCTTTGATGGTCTCTCTACCGTCCTCGTAAAGATTCAGCACAATGTATGTAGTGCCCCGTTTCTCCTTTTCGGGGAGCGCGACTAAGAAATACTTGGTATCGTTCGATCTGGACAGATTGAATCAAGATCATTTTCTCGTTATGGATCGGTTTCTTCGGAATCAAGTCTCACATTCAGCGGATCGTGCCTCAAGGAAGGACTCGACGGCAGAGTCGCGAGGAGCCTTTCCATTGCGCTGGTTTCTTTGCCTTTTTCGATGCCGCTTGATTGCTTTCTTGTTGGTTTTGTGACTTGCGTTTTCTTGAACGGTTACGATGGATTTCATTATCTTCGTTCGTTTAACTTCGTATTTCGTATCGAATTCTGGGAGACCGAGGCAGGAGATATTGATCATCTGTTGGTGCGTGCAGGTGAGTGTAAGACGACCCGCGACCGGAGTCTTGAAGATCTCCCATTTCTCTTTCTCGATTCACCAACTTGTGAGTGACCTGCTTTGATTAGCTTCCTTTTTTCAAGTCTTCACTCTTAATAATATGACTCTTTTGCGCTTTCCGAGCAACGATACTATAATAATAATAACCAAGTCAAGATAATAAGAAGTAAACTTTGAACACATGCTTGTCACACAAAATTAACGTACGATCATATTGTTGCGTGTTTGTCCGCTATGTATGTACCTATTTTTATGTTTCAGTTGTAGCTAGATCTTATTCATTTATAACTGTGCAATGAGTAGTACATGACTTTAAATGTGATCACTTAAGCAGGTAAACTATGCCATCGCATTGTGCTGAAGTAGTTATGTTCATTATGATGTCTTGAAATGCTTCATATGGTAAATTAGTGTTTTAGATGTCGTTGGTCATGGACAACTTGTGCATAAGGTAATGGTTCCTGCGAAATGCCGTCGGGGCGCACCGGGCCCGTGTCGACCTAGGCGAAACTCTGGATAGTCGCGCTAGCAGAATTAACACGAGTCAGGCGGGAGGGCTTGTAGCGGGCTCGCTACCCGTGCTGCAACTGTCACCGTCTGCTCGGACTATGCCCTTAATGGCTTGTGATGCCAATGACCCCTATGTTTATTTAAACTGTGTAAGCTAACTATGTCTTCGTGGCAGGAAAGGTCATGGTAAGTATTGTGCAGGTAGTTCAGACGGACAGATAAAAGTCACCGAACGATGGTGTTTATTTCAATCTTTTCATACATTTTGCATTCCTTAACTTAAACTAAGGCAAGATAGAAAGACCACAATAATTATTTTCATGCTTCTTTACATGAATATCGTATCGATTTGGTGAGCTGGGTTAGCTCGCCCTTATTGGTACTTTTCGAAGTACTGTCCCTCGTTGCAGCAGGTTCCCCGAGCCTCGGCGACGTTGCGAGGAGAGCTTCTCCCAACCAGTCCATTTCTCAGCGCATTCTGTTCGTGTCTTTTGAAGCTTGTACAAACCATCCCGGAGCTCGTGCACACATTCTATGCAGCTCCGAGACAAGGCGATAGCTTCGTCCGCAAGTCTTTTATCTTTTGAAGTTCTAGTATGGGATGTAATGTATGGAACAACTATTTCATTTTGCGTCCATCTTGTAAGTTCGCGCGACACCCATTTACTTTTGAGTCAGGAATTTGTAACAAAGATGTAGATTATTCAATAAAGAGAACTTTTCTTCGCTTCAATGTGTGTTCTGAACTTGTGCACTCTGCTGTTATGTTTCTATATATATCTTTATGCTAGACTTTGTGCGGGCACGCCTTACGCTCGCATATTATCACGTCCTGGGGACGAATAGCGATTCTGCGGAATCATGGCGTGACAATGTAGAGGGAGATATAAAGATAATGTCCCCTACCTAGTTCCCTTGGAATTCTTTTGTGGAGGACGATGATTGGAGTTTGTATTTGTTTTTGCCATATATAATATTTATTACCTTATTCAATATATATACACACACATATAGGCAGTGTAGTCAAAGGCGCGCCCCGGACGCTCCTTGCTCCTAGGCGCAGGGCCAACACCTCATTGTAGTCAAGGCGAGACGCGTTTTGTAAGGTGCGTCTTTTCCTGAGGCGCGAGATGGTTAAGGCCCGCCTAGGCGGGGCTGGAGAATATTCAGAGAAAAAACTTATATACTCTTTTTTACTGTTTCTTTAATACTTTATTTTATATATTGTTTTTTTTTTTCTTTTTTCTCTTTTCTTTTTTTAATTTCTTATACTGTTTTGTATAATGTTATTTTTATACTTCTTTTTTTTCTTTTTTTTTTCCTCTGTTTTCTTATATTGTTTTGTATAATGTTATTTTTATATTGTTATTTTTTTTAACTGTTTTGTATAATGTTTATTTTGTATATTGTTTTTTTACTGTTTTTAATATCATTTTTATCTTTTGATGAAATCAAAGTCCTATTAATTTGAATTATCCTTACAAAGCACTTGAAGAATAACTTAAAACTTCAATTCAAAGGGTATATATATATATATATATATATATATATATATATATATATATATTTGCGTCTCGCATCGCTCATGCGCGTGCCTTAAGTGCGCCTTGCGCCTTGGGCGATATTGACACTTTCCACCTTGAGTGCGCCTTTGACTACCTTGCATATAGGGACACACTACTTTTAACTATAAATATTAGAAGTTGAATATATGCATTTTTCAGAAACAGGTATTTGATTTATATTAAATTAAAGTGCCCACAACAAAAATGCTTAAGTTTTACCTTTTATGTTTTGTTTTTATCCTTATTTAAACAAAAATATAGTATAAAAAGTCTGAGTATGTATTCAAACGTGTCCTTATGTGAGACATGTCCATATTCGATTCGAAGAGTGCCTGCACCTGTTTTCAAGTGAAAATACGAGGACACGTAAAAATGAGTGCCTGGCATGTCCCAAGAGTGTGAGTGTGTCGGTGTCCGGTACGTGTATGAATGTTACTTGGATGAGAGTGTCCCTGCTACATAGATTACTAGTAGACTGTTGAAGACTTGAAGTTCATATATAAATATTAAATATGTAGTTTTATGTAAAATATCAACTCAGTATATTACCTACCATAAGTCAGAAGATGTTGTAAGAAGTTATGTGTAGACCTTTTTTCTCCTTGCGTTCTATTCTTTTTACCTACTAGTTAGTTGACTTAATATCTCCTCAAAATCTGTAGGATAACCTTAGGCACTTCTAGTTTCCAAATATCTATGGAAAAAATTGTATATAATATAGAAATACCACAAGGAACATTTGTAGCCATAAATTGCTTACATAAGTGGTGCCAGTTGAGGTAAGATGAGAGAACATATCATATCATGTGGTATGTGCATGCATTATAAATGAACTTGGATTGACTATTGAGGCCATCACAAAGGATATGTTTTTGTTTTTTATATGGGATGTGGTCCTTAAAAGAACTGAATGGAAGAAAAAGTGTCAAATAACCGACCCTGAAATTTGGGATAAAGTCTTTATTGTTGGAAATTGCATACTTAGGGTTTGTCAAAACAGCAGTTTTCGCCCACATTATGTTCAGAGTATTCACATCTTACAAGTGCTTTCTTTTTGGAGAATGAGGGCGATATTGGGGATTTAAACCAAGACCCCGAAGTTGATCGAACAAATTCTAACTGCTCCTCTCAATGTGATCAGCTTCTAGCGAATAGGTGAAGAATTGGGATACAAACTTGTATTAACCATTTTCCCTTGCATGACTTTCTTTCGTTCTTAATATTCACATCTTACAAGTGCTTTCTTTTTGGAGAATGAGGGCGATATTGGGGATTTAAACCAAGACCCCGAAGTTGATCGAACAAATTCTAACTGCTCCTCTCAATGTGATCAGCTTCTAGCGAATAGGTGAAGAATTGGGATACAAACTTGTATTAACCATTTTCCCTTGCATGACTTTCTTTCGTTCTTAATAGTCGTCATCATTTTGAGAGTTGTTATATAAGTTAGTAGGATGCTTAATTCCCCCCTCCCTCCCTCCCTCCAAGGGGAAACCCATTGCAAAGTAAATTGCTTGCCTGTATTTTGAAAGATTTTCTTATGAATGTTGGATATGTTTACACTCCCTAAATTTACTAGAAAATTGCTTTATTACATCCCAATATGGCAATCCATGTGGTAAATTGCTTTTTGTGCACACTGGTAGTTGCATCTGCAGAGCAATGTGGTTGTAATCCTGCTGTACATTACTTTCTATTTATTAACCTAAAAATATCAAACTGTCAAGTATACTTGTATTGCTTGGAACTTTATATTGTTTCTGCAAAAGCTTACCGGCATCCATTGAAGGTGGTTGTTATTATTCCTCATTGAGTAGCCAGATATATAAAACAGCAGGTTTATCACCAAATTTGCTTTGATCCATCCAGCCCCATGTGACTTGTGTACCGATTTATTGTTTTCATTTAACAGAAAGTGCCAGAAAAACCTGAGAATTTCCGTGTATTCTTTTCTACCTCAATTGGCATACCTAAGATTGATTTCGTTTTATGTGCAGGCATCGTTGAAGACTGAACGTGAGAAGAAGAGGGAGAGGTACTTCCCAATGAGGAAGTATGCTATCAAGGCTTAGAGTATCTATCGTCTAAATTATTATATTAGATTTTAGATTGGTTTCGAGGTTATGTCTGTTAAACACCAAAGATGCGAAGTTTTGGAGTACTGAATGCTCAAAAACTTATTGCAATTATGAAAATTTTCTTTTATCTGACTTCACAGTCTCATTATTCTCCATAGTCAAAGATGTTTCTTTACCTGCTTATGACATAGGTTGTTTCGCCTACAATTTTGGCCATTTGATTTTATTGTTACTTTCTTCTTGTGCAACTGCTTTAAGTACCCGGAAGTTGTACAATACATATCTCATAATCATTGTAGGGCAAAACAACCAAGTGGAGTTGGATCGATGTTGTTTGTCTGCAACTATATATCGGATAATTCTTCCTCCATTTTGATTTTGTATCAAGGTAGGAGATGTTTTGCATCTTTATCGCCTGAGATGCAGGAACGGACGCAAACAAACACAAATGTTCAGAGTAGGTATTTGATGTATATTTAATCAAAAGGAATATTTTTTCGAATTAGGGATGCCAATTTTTTTCGAATCCGAAGGTGATATAGTTTTTTTTTTCTCCGACGGAAACGAGTTGGGAATTTAAAAACGGAGACGGATTTGGGGGTTTAAAAACTGAGACGGGGACGGGGATGAGGATTAAAACAAAAATTCGGTCGGATTCGGATCCGGATATGTGTATAGTACTCCCCGTCCCAGTAAATCTCTAAACCCATTTGTTTATACCTATGTGTTTTTATTGTATGGAACTGTAGAATTCTATTTGGAATGTATTTTTATGGTGTTAACATTTTTCTTTTGTTGTTTTGTATTGCAGAGTTCTATTTAATACTTGTATATTTTTGTTGGATAGTTTTTTTTTGTTGCATTGTATCATTTTCTTTATCTAGTAGTACATATTTTTTTTGATGGAAATCCGATTTTATTAACCCTGTCTTTTATTTTATTTTTTGATTGAAAATATTTTTTGAAGTTTATAATGTATACAAGAAAAATTTAACGGAACGGAGGACGGGAAAAT
>JAYESA010000004.1:355724997-355787497 GCA_036927795.1 Iris macrosiphon
TGGAAGAGTGAGAGTATGTGAGACTATGGTAAATAACAGAGGGGTGAGAGTATATGAAGTTTGAGAAGTGTTGGATAACATGTATATATAATCCATATGACATTAACATTTGAAATATGAACATTTGAAATCTAGCGGTTGAAATTGTTATTCAACAACCTAAAAAAAAACAAAAAAACTAGGCGTTGAAATGAAGAAGAAAAAAATATACATACCCAACTTACTTACGCCCTTATTTGGGGCATAAAATCCCAACTTATGTCCTTCTTTAGGACGTGGAACCTAACTTACGTCCTTATTTAGGGCGCAAGTTTACTAAACATTTATTTATGCATCAGGATTAGTAAGAGGTTATTAAATAGTTAACATTTGAGCGAAAAAAGGGGAATTATGCCCTTCTTTAGAGCGTAAATAAAACTTACATCATAAATTTGGACGATCTTATGTTATTTCTATAATTTTCACGAACGTTATGCTTTTTATGTAATAAAGTTAAATTTCAATGCTCTTACTGCAATTTTTTGTAATATTTAATTGACTAGATATAAAGGCAACAATGAAGCAGCACAGCCGGCACCACCTCCTCATCGACTCCCCCTCCCCTCCGTCCACCACAGCCACGACGTGGTGGATCCAATCTTGTTGGTGGTGGGCTGGATCTATCATCTCGGATGCCCCGCATCGCCCCGTGTAGGGACGTTTGGTTGTCTGTAAATAGATGAATTATTGTTGCAACAACATTTGTCCTTGCAGCTAAAATGACCACAATGTCACTTACGACAACATTTGTTAAAGGGAAAGGGGTCACATTTTAGGTTATATTGCATTTTATTCTCTTGGAAGCATAGCAATCTTTACAGTCAGCAGTTTAGCACCATATGATCTGAAACCCCTGGTAGAAGGATGAAAGGGGTTACAGACTATAGTGTCAAAACTAGCTAAGACGATGTGCTCTGAACATGAAGATCAGTTTACACTCATTTTAGTATACAAAACTTAGACAAGTATTCATGCTCAAAATGGACAATTTAAATGCAGATGACCCTCATATGAGAAAGCCAGATATCACCAGTAGCAGCTGAATGTGAACCAAAGGTTTCTTTGATGGAGGACTGACTTGTGCATCCGCGCTGAGTTTATTTTTGTTGTATAGTTTGTATGCAAAACATAGTCCCACATTGGAGAAAAAATCGCGGGGGAGGTGTGGGGGCAGTGAGAAGAGGTGTAATCTTCCTGGCTGGACGGAGGTCTCGGGATTAAACCGCGGGAGAGGTGTGGGGGCAGTGGTCCCAAATGGCATGCAACGCAGCGTGCATAAAGTCCCGTGTGTATCACCGGGCATCTCAAAAAAAAAAAAAAGTCCCACATTGGAGAAAAAAAAATTTGCTAGTGTCTTTAAATATAGATATCCAATAACAAGACAACTTATGGGTTAGTCAAGGAGTGAGCCTATTCATGGGCTTGGCTACTAGGCCTTTGCCTAATTATTTAAAAGTCTTTGATAGGCACTTGGGCACTTGGGGCCTTGTTCATTCAGAACAATTTTTTACTTTAATTTTTTGAAATTAAAATGAAAAGAGATATTTCTTTTTCGATCAGACATAATTGAACAATTATGACTCTTGATCAAAAGACACCTTCAATTCTATAAAAGAATTTAACGTATTTGGGACATCTTCTAATTCTCTGCTTAATCTTCGAAAAAGAATTCGTGCTTTGTTTTATCCTGGAGGCTACCTTCCCATTTACTATAATAAGTATAATGAGGAAAAATATTGCCTTTAGGAAAGTGAACTTTCCATCACGACTCAAAGCATTATGCTTCTTTCTTCTAAAATTTTCTCAACAATCTAAAGGCAATATTCTCATCATGGAAGCGAAACTGAACACTGGTGTGAAAGTAAAGTTTCAAGAGAAAGAATCAATCAAGTTGCATCGCTTTAATGGCACCAATTATCCCATATGGCAAGATCGTATGTCTTGGTTATTGACAACTCTGAACCTGTACTATGTTATGGATCTGTAAGATCCCTCCCAAAATTTTCTTTTATTTATAATTAGAAAATTTTAATTTAATTTTCTTTTAAAAATGTATTTGAATCATGATAATTACGGTTTAATTTATTAATTATCATTATTATTATTATTAAAACATTAAATCTATTCATGGAATTGTGATATTAGTATATATATTTGTATATATGATTTAAAGAGAGTTTTTCTTTAAAAAAATAAATTTTATTAATATCCACATATTTTATCCCTCTAATCATCCGTAACAGCAACATCTTCCTTAAATTCTAATCTCTCCCCTTATGTCTACATTAAGACACACTCCTAGCCAATAGCTCATCTCTTGTTGTTTCATCCCTACACCGTCTTGAATCGTAGATTTTCTTATTCATGCTAAACCCTCTAGCCCAAAACAAATCTTTTGGATAAGCCCAAGGGCCTATTTGGATTTCCCATACGTAAACCCTAGCTCAACATCCTATAAAACCTATTCTTTTCATTCATTCACTGTTCTATTGGGAAGCAGCCGCCAACAACATCTATATTTTCCTTCACCAATTCTTTTTCCTCCTCTTGGAACCACAACTCCACCAAAGAAGAAGAAGAAGCAAGAGGATCAACATGCTGCAATAACAGCCGCCAGCTACAACTCTTCCTCCTCTAGCACTACATCACCTTCTCATCTCAATTTGTTTTCTATCACCACCTATCTATATTGGGAACCCACCAATGAGCTTTCCTCCACCCTTCTCTCTTGATCATCTTTCCCAAGCCAACCTTTCCACCGTCCCATTCCTCATTGGACGCGCTAAAGGCGGTTGTGCCGTAAGATTGTTGCACCTCCATACACCGATGATCATGACGATGGGAACCCGCTGACGTTGCTGTACAGACTCACCTCCGTTGCCAAGTGTCCGTGGCCTTCTTAGCGCACCAGCGCGCAAGAGAACACCGAGCCCTCGGTCTTTATCTCGCCGATCTTGCCACCGCGGAATGTTCGTTGATTCACCAAGCAACCAGAAGCCCTTCCATTTTTCTGTTGCTTTTGGCGTAACCGACGTACCGAGTAACACACGTGGAAGAAGACTAAAGCCAATATCCCCTTGCACAAGGATTGAAAGGCTACAGCGCCATTGGAGGAGGAAGAAGAAACTATACAATAGTTGCATCCTCTCGGTTTTAGGGGAAGCACCTCAACGCCTAGGTAAGTTTCTATTTGCTTTCTATATATAGTTGGCTCATATTTTGTTCATTAAGGGAACTGTTGTTATAGGTTTATAGAAGAAGAAGAAGTAGTTGAATATCAATAGTAGCAAGCATGCTACCACGTTGGTTAGGATGAGCATTAAGGAATATAGCTTAGTAGTAGGAAGGATTAAATATGACATAATTAATTAGATTGATTATATCCTGGTGAAGAGAGAATAGCAAAAGAATAAATTAGATGGAATAATATTTTTAATAGCATTTATTAGCTCAATTGATTAATATTTATTAGTTAATAAATGCATAGGAAGGAGATAAAGAAAAATAGTATTAGAAGCTCACTTTGGATATACAAAGGAGCATTTGGTTTTATTTAAAGGCATTCATTAAGTAGTCAATGCATATATAGCTATAGTAATAATATCCATTCCAGCAAATAATCCATCCCCTTTTATCAATTACAAACCAAACCTTTTTCATCTCTCTTTCTTTCTTTAAGTATGATATTTTCAATAACCCCCTTTTTCCTTCGTAATATTTGCAAAACTAGTTACACCAGCTTATATAAGGGTGCAATACATTTTAGGAAAGTAGTAATTCTATGGTTTAATTATATCGATTTAGAATAATAAGCCGTAAGCCCATTATTATATATATATATATAGTTAATATTAAATAGATAGGTTATGTATAGCTATCTATATCTAGTAATGTGATTGGATTTATTGGATATTTTTAGGACTTTGGAACTGACCTTGGATTCCGGATCTCAGCGGATTGGACGACACTCAGGCAAGATACCTTGCCAACTCTTGTACATTATTTGCATGCTTTCCTTTTCAGATATTATTTTTTTGTCGTATATATTTTCTTGATGCTCTTTTTCATATTTGATTTGTCCATGCAGCTCTAGTCTTATTTTCTCGTTTTATGTGCACGTACATTATTTGATCTTTTTCATGGATCACTGTTTGTTTCATAATCATATTGTGATGGTATATGTTTACCTTACGTTTTCTTGACTTGACTCGACTTGTTTTCTTAGTTCTTGGATATCGTTATTGGCGTGACTATACTATGAGCACTCTCGATTGTGAGTACCCATTGTGCTGCGATAGAGATGTTCACTTGACTACCTCATTCGTGAGCTTCCATTGGGCTGCGAAAGAGCCATACTATAGATTGGGAGTCCCCATTGGCCTACTTTCTATAGGACCATTAGCTCCCATTGAGTTGTGGTTACCCCGATTTACTTGTAGTCACGTTTGATAGCATCATTGGCATGACACTGTCTTAGATGTGTACCTTCCTTGTGTTTTAGTTATTTCTTTTATATTTATTTTCTTGTCATTACTCTTGCATGTTGTACTGTACTTTTGGCTCGTATTTTTCTGTATGTTGTTACGTCCCACTGAGGACCTGGATTTGTTCTCCAGATTTAGCAGACGAGGAGTACCCACAGATTTATGGACCGACACCAGACGAGGGTACGACAGTAGTTGATGCCCTACATATTCTTAGTTACTTTCTAGCATGGATTTAGTTATATTTTATTTATTTATTCTTTTTTCGTCTATCGGTAGTGGATTTGTCTCCACCCGACTTAGCATTATTTCTTATTAGATATTCGACAATATCTTTACTTTCTGCATTTATTCCAGTTTGCTACTTAGTTTATATATTTTTCTTGTGGATAAGATCTAGATGCCTGCCATTTATATATATATTTTCATAGATTCTTGGATTATAGTTCACATTAGATAGCTTATACGTATTTGAGCTGGACTAGAGTCCGCTTGAATGCGTAGCTGGCCATGGCCATGTAGCTAGGTCTCGCATATTTTGGGACTGGGGCGTGACATGATCCAACTCTGCAACCAATTCCAGAACCAAAGCATGAAGATAGTGATGCAGTGAAAGCAAAACTTGCACCAGACAAGACAAAACGAGAGACTGGCGAGATGGTGTATCGCGGACATATTCTGAATTCTCTTACCAACAGGCTGTACGATGTGTACAGAACATACAAGTCACCAAAAGAAGTCTGGACTGCTCTGGAATCAAAATATAAAGATGTCAAGAGAGGTATGGACAGATTTTTAGCAATGAAATATTTTGAATTCAAATTCACTGACAACATGCCAATCATGGACCAAGTTCGTGATATGGAGATACTAGTTTCTCAATTGAGTGAATTGCAAATTCGAATTTCTGATGCAATTCAAGTGGGGGCAATTCTTTCAAAGTTGCCACCTACGTGGAATGACTATAGGAGAAAGATACTTCATTCTTCTGAAATTTTTACCATTAAGCAGTTTGTTACACATCTCCCAATTGAATGGGAAAATCGTGCAAGGGATGAGTCTCTCATGGATTCTAAAGTAAAATATGTTACTTCTAAAATCCATGTGTCTTCCAATGGTGGTAATTCTGGTTCATCCAGAAATAATTTTAAATTAAAGAAGAAAGGATTCAAGAAATCCAATTTCAAGAAGGATCGTCCATGTTTTCACTGCGGGGAAAATGGACATTATATAAAAGAGAGCAGATTCAGAAATATGAGTAAGTTTCCTGGTGCCTCTGGTTCTAGTATGGGTAACATGCAAAGCAAATATGGTTGACGCAGAGATCAAAGAACTTGTTGCAATGGTTACTGAAGTGGAGATAGATATGATCACAGAGCTTAACATGGCCTCTGTTGTCATGTCTAAAGATAGGTGGCTTGATTCAGGTACAACCATACATGTTTGCAACAACAAAGCGATGTTCAAGTCCTACAATGAACTAGAGGAACCCGAGGAAGTGCCTATGGGTAATCATGTTATTGTCAAGGTCTTGGGAAAAGGAAGTGTTGAATTAAATTTCACTTCTGGACATAAACTCACTCTTATCAATGTCTTCCATGTTCCAGAACTTAGGAAGAATTTGATTTTTGCATCTCTTATGTAAGAAAGGATTCAAGGTTGTTTTAGAATCTGATAATGTAATCGTATCTAAGAATGGAGTATTCGTAGGGAAATGATACTCTTGTGATGGCATGTTTAAATTATCTATTAAAGAAATAAATAATATTGTTGCTTATATCGTTGAGTGCACATCTTCTTTACGGCAGGCTAGATTAGCACATTTAAATTATAGCACATTACATTACATTACATTACATGTCTAAACATGGTTACATCTCTTATAAAAAAAGATTATGATAAATGTAAAGTTTGTTGAAGCTAAAATGAAAAAAAAAAATCATTTTCAAAGGTTGAAAAAAGTTCCGAACTTTTGGAACTTATACATTATGATATTTGTGAGTTAAATGGCCACTTGACTAGGAATGGTAAAAGGTATTTTATAAACTTTATTGATGACCATTCAAGATACACGTATGTGTATTTGATAACAACCAAGGATGAGGCTTTTGAGAAATTTAAAGAGTATAAATCTGTTGTGGAAAATTTAAAGGAGAAAAAGATCCAAATTTTACGAAGTGATAGAGGGGGAGAATATTTTCCAGATTCTTTCAATTTATTTTATAAAGAAAATGGAATAATTCAACAGAAAATAGTCTCATATACTCCACAACAAAATGGTCTTGCAGAAAGGAAAAAAAAGGTCATTGGTTGAAATGATTAATACAATGCTTACAAATTCTAAGTTACCTTTCAATCTTTGGAGAGAAGCTTTATTAACCGCATGTCATGTTTACAATAAAGTTCATTTCAAGAAGTTTCATGCATCACCATATGAACTTTGGAATAATGGAAGAAAACCCAATTTGAATTATTTCAAAGTGTGGGGGTGCATAGCATTTTATAAAGTTCATGATCCACATAAATCCAAATTAGGACCTAGAGGAATTAGAAGTGTTTTTGTTGGTTATGCACAGAACTCTAAAGCATATAGACTGTTAGATTTGGAGTATAATACTATTATTGAATCCATACATGTTGAGTTCTTTGAAAATAAATTTGTGCACTCTACTTTGCATGAAAATGAGAAAGAACAACAAAATCAAAGAATACCCTAAAAAATGTGGGGGTTGGTAAGAAAAGAACAATTGAATCTAATGAACCAACGAAAAGTACAATAATGAGAAAAGAGGGATTCTTGAGTTCAGATTTTATCTAACAAGAATACATTGTTTTTCTCATGGAAGGAGACAGAACCAAAATACTACATAAAACACCCATGGTTCTTAATATAGATAGCGACCCCAAAACTTTTAAAGAAGCGATGGCTTCAAGAGATGCAACCTTTTGGAAAGAAGCTGTCAATGATGAAATGGATTCCATCATGTCGAATGGAACTTGGGTCCTAGTTGATTTATCATCTGATTCAAAGGCTATTGGGTGTAAATGAGTGTTTAGAAGAAAGTATAGAACGGATGGTACTATTCAAACCTTTAAGGCAAGATTAGTAGCTAAGATTTTACACAAAGAGAAGGCATTGATTATTTTGATACATATGCATCTGTGGCAAGAATAACATCCATTAGAGTTCTCTTTGCTCTTGCATCAATTTATAAATTACATGTTCATCAAATGGATGTTAAGATGGCCTTTTTAAATGGTGAATTAATAGAAGAAGTTTATATGGAGCAACCAGAGGGCTTTGTGCTACCGAAAAATAAAAATAAAGTGTGCAAATTAGTTAAGTCATTATATGGCTTAAAACAGGCTCCAAAACAGTGGTACAAGAAATTCGATACAACAATTCTATCGAATGGCTTTAGGTATAATAATGTCGATAAGTGCATTAATTGCAAGGTAACAAAGGAGTATACATTTGTCCTATGTCTCTATGTAGATGATATGCTAATTTTAGCACCAACATAAAATGTATTATTGAGACCAAAATGTATCTAACTTTAGTTTTTCAAATGAAAGATTTAGAGAAAGTGGATACTATTTTGGGAATAAAAGTTAAGAGACATGAAAGCGGATATATCCTAAATCAAAGTCATTATATTGACAAGTGACTTGATAAATTCAAGCATCTCAACATTAAAGAAGCAAATACTCATTTTGATTCTAGCATTAAATTTCAAGAAAATAATGGTATAATTGTTGGTCGGTTGGAATATGCAAGTGCCATTGGAAGTCTCATGTACGTTACGCATTGCACAAGACCAGACATAGCATTTTTTGTATGCATGATGTCAAGATATACTAGTAAACCTAGCACAAAACATTGGAAAGCAGTCGCAAGGGTTTTTGGATATCTTAAACGAACAAGAGAATTAAGTCTTGTTTATAATGATTATCCGGCTGTGCTAGAAGGCTATTGCGATGCTAGTTGGATGTCAATTAATAACGAAAATAAATCCACTTCAGGATAGATTTTTGTATTAGGCAGCGGGGCGATAAGTTGAGCATCCAAAAAACAAACTTGTATTGCACATTCCACAATAGAATTTGAATTTATAGCCCTAGTCGCTGCAGGCAAAGAAGCAGAATGATTAAGAGATTTGTTAATAGTTATAGAGTTGTGGCCACAACCAATGCCATCTGTTTCAATGTACTGCGATAGTGAAGCAACTATGTCTAGAGCATATAGTGAAGTATATAATGAAAAATCTAGACATATTAGTATGAGACATACATACGTTAGAGAGTTAATAACGAATGGGATGATCACCATAATATATGTTAAGTTTAGCAATAATCTTGCAGATCCTCTCACTAAAGCATTACCAAGAGACTTGGTAAAAAGCACGACTTTTGGTATGAGACTCAAATTGTAAAAAATAAGCACCGGTAATGGGAACCCAACTTCGAAATTAGTAGAACACTAATTTCAAGTTCAAATGGTAAAAACAAGTTGTTGTTATGTGTTTGTAAGCACTAGTAAATCCCATATTAATTGAAAGAACTAGTGCGTATAGTTGCGTGAAATAAATGGAGGATGAGTTTATACTCTTAATGGAGTTTATAATAGTCCTAAGCAACTAGGACTAGATTGAAACTCTACCTAAATGAACATAGAAGTGGTGCCGCTTTCAGTAAAAGAACTGTAGTCATAGTTCTTCTACAAATGTTCATGATAATCCAGGATTAGCACATGGCCATATATAATAGTGTTAAGCAGTTGTTGAAATCTTTTGAATATTCTAGATGAGTATTATGTGTGTTATTTCTTCGGTTATAACACAAGGAGTCAAGGTTCAATCTGCGGACACATATGACTTTGCTAGAACTTTAAGTTATATACACTAATTGAACGTTTAAATCGAAAGATACCTACATGTATGCATAATACTTGTCAGGAAAAAACTTTTTGCATACAACCTAGTGGGGGATTGTTGTATAGTTTGTATGCAAAACATAGTCCCACATTGGAGAAAAACAAATTTGCTAGTGTCTTTTAATATATGGGTTAGTCAATGAGTGAGCCTATTCATGGGCTTGGCTACTAGGCCTTTGGCTAATTATTTAAAAGTCTTTGATAGGCACTTGGGGCCTTGTTCATTCAAAACAATTTTTTACTTTAATTTTTTTTCTAAATTAAAATAAAAAGACACGTTTGGCAAGAGACATTTCTTTTTGGATCGGACATAATTGAACAATTATGACTTTTGGTCAAAAGACACCTCCAATTCTATTAAAGAAAGACTTCTTAACGTATTTGGGACATCTTCTAATTCTCGGCTTAATCTTCAAAAAAGAATCCGTGCTTTGTTTTATCATGGAGGCTACTTTCCCATCTTCCATTATACAAAGCGGCTTCTAGACAGCTCAAAAATGAGCCGGCTAAGCCGTAAGTAAATACTCAACCAATTTTAGCCCATTTTGAATTGGTTGGCCTCCCAAAACACGATGAGAATGATGTCATCATATAATACTTGATTTTGAGACATTTCGAAAAGCTGAAACAACCTGGGTTAAAGCCCACACTTATAACCCATACTAGCAAAGTCGATAATAAATGACAAGTTATTTACAGGTATGTCATTTCCGTAGGTCTATAAATAGAGTCTCGTGACTTAGGTATGCACTAGACTACTTTTCTAATTTCTAGTCCATCGGGCCTTCTCATCCCGACTAAGGAGTTTCCGCTCAGGAGCCCTCCCTCCACCTCAATGTGATTCCTTTTTTCTCCAGAATGCATGTTTTAGTGTTAAATAATGAGGGATAATATAAATAACAGTTGAGAAATACCTGAAAGAAATGGGAGAGGAGTAATAGTAATTAATTTAGTATGCAATTAATGTTCAAAATATAGACATTTGCTAAACTAGTTGATGTAGACAGTGAAGTCGAGCTTCCTTTTGGTAGCAAGACCAACAACCTCCTTAACTACCACAAAGCCGTTGGCGCCATCATATCTTCCTGTGCCACCAACGACCGCGATGTGAGATTCCGAGAGACGACCCCCCGTTCGGTGCTCTCCAAAGAACCTCAGGCTATCTACGGATCCTCTGCCACCAAATATGGCTCTCATTGCGACCATATGGCTATGGCTATGGCTATCCTCCTCTGAGCTGCATGTAACGTAGACCCCCTGCACCTTCCCCGTCAACGCAACGTCGTCGTCGTCGTCGTCGGTGGTGCCCGTTAGCTCTTCATCGATGACGGTCAAGTTTCCGGACTCCAATGCCTCAAGACTCGTTAGGAAGGACAACCAACCTGCAACCGGTACACCAGTACTTGCTGTGCCTCCTCCTGCATCATGACCTCGAGCTGAAGTGGCCGCGGCCACATGCGGATAATTATTGGTCGTAGTAGAACTACGTCGACCGTCATTTCGCTTGAAGAGGAGGCCTACGGGGTCACCATTTCCGATGGTCACTACCGGTACCGTAGAAGAAGAAGAAGAAGTACTGTGCTTGTTCGATAGGACGTCGTCGATGAAGAAAGTGATCATGGAACGATCGGTGCTACTGTCGACGGCATGCTCGAGAGGTCGAGCGCATAGTGATGATTGGTTAACGGTCAGGAGGAGGATGCAGAAGAGGAAAGATACTAAATTCTTCATCTTTAAGCTTTAGTAAAGGGAGAGTGAGTGGCGTTGAGTTTTATATGGAGGATAGCATACATGGAATTGTTGAGCATGGAGTGGTTTATTAATGGAGTTGGTGTTAAAGCAACATCTACTCCATTCTCTTTATTTGTCACTTCTATATTTTTTCCAACCAAAACATATATTATAGTCCAAAGAAAATTATTTGATATATATGACTGAACTAACTCATCAACAATTCTAATGAAGCAGAGTTTTGCAGACCATGTAAGTGTACTCAAAGGTTTATGGAATCAAACATGATTGTCCAGCTTTAATTTCTTTTTATGTCCTTAAAAAGTATGCGCACTTGTTGATATGGTATGTTGGGTGTCATATTTAAGTATAGTATAAGCACATGGGAATATCCTGAGGACATATTTGGGATGCCAGAATATGTCACTGGATATTCCATTAAGAGATTATTGTCATAATGATTGAGATCATTGTATTAATGACTGTAAGGCTATATAATGCCAATGAGACAATCAATAAAATAATCAACTAATTTCAACATGGTATCAGAGCCAAGTTTCCACAAATCCTAGCCGTCACCAAGCTTCCATAAACCCACAGGAGGATTTCCTAGATCTCCTCCACCGAACTCTTCTACCGAACTCTTCCACGCCCCCCCTTCTTCCCTTCTCCGTCCTTCGCAGGCCTCCCTTCGCTGTTGCTGCCCCGTCTCGCTACTGCTGCGGCTACTACTGCTGCTGCGACTGCTGCTGCTGCTGCGACGGCGGCTGTGACATGCGTGTTGCCGCCTCCTCCGCACCAGCACGAGACAACGATTGGCAAGAAGTTTGAGGTGAAGGACCTTGGCCTTCTTCGGTACTTCCTTGGGATTGAGATTGCTCGAGAAGCAGAGGAGATTTTTTTTCTCAGAGGAAGTATGCGCTGGACCTTCTCACAGAGACAGGGATATTAGGATGCAGACCTGCAGTGACACCGATCAACCAGGGGTTCAAGCTGTGTGCTGAGGCTGGAGAACCAGTTGACCGAGACAGATACCAGATCGAGACTGGTGGGCAAGTTGATCTATTTAAGCCACACATGTCCTGATATCTGCTTTGCAGTGAGTGTGGTAAGCCGCTACATGCATGACCCAAGGAAGGGTCATATGGACGCAGTGTACCAGATTCTGAGATACTTGAAGGGTGCCCCCGGAAAGGGATTGATATTCAAGAAGAATGATCACTTGAGCATCGAGGGCTACTGTGACTGACCGGACTAGCTGTACTGATGACAGGAGGTCTACCTCGGACTATTGCATATTTGTAGGAGGCAACTTGGTCTCTTGGAGGAGTAAGAAGCAGTCGGTGGTGGCCAGATCGACATCTGAAGCGGAGTACAGAGCTATGGCATTGGGAGTTGCAGAGCTGCTATGGCTGAAGAGTATGCTGGTGGAGCTGAACCTGGATCAAGGAGCCAAGATGAAGTTGTGGTGTGACAACCAGTCAGCCATCAGTATCGCCAACAATCCATTGCAGCATGACATGACCAAACACATCGAGATCGATAAGTTCTTCATCAACGAAAAGTTGGACCGTGGACTACTGGAGCTAGGTCATGTTCCAACCAAGGAGCATGTAGCAGACACTATGACCAAGGGACTTAGCTCTGCAGATATGATTAAAGGATGTAACAAGATGGGCTTACTGAATATCTTTCGCCCATCTTGAGGAGGAGTGTTGGTATATTAGAATATTCTTGGTATATTTGTTGGTATATTAGAATATCCTTGGGATATTAGAATATTCTACAGGGGGTTTTAATAGGGTATTAATGTAAGATGAAGGATTGTAAGGCTATAAATAGCCAAGAGATTATCAATAAAATATATAAAAATTACTTCAAAATATTCTACAATAAGCATATTATTAGAGTTAGATATTTATTTATTTAAATTATTAGTATTTTATTTCTTTAAAAATATATTGATTTTACATATCAGTTTCTTTCTACTTCTATAAATTAGGATTAAAATGAAGTTGACAATGTAAGAGGGAAAAATCATGACACTCACATAAGGGATTATTGTACTTTATTATATTCCTAGTTTTCTATCTAAATAATTCTTTAAGCTAAAGTTTGCCCTCACTAGAGTAGAATTCTGGCTCCGCTCCTGCATACATGACCCGCCTAAATTTCACGCTTGACATGTAGTCAAGGGAGGTCCTTGACATATGTTTATGCTGGGGTGGAGGTGGAGGTGGAGGTTATGCAAGTCTAAATTAAAGAAAGAAAACATAGGTCATGTGTCCAAGGGCGGACCTACATGGGGGCGAGTAGGGATAGTTGTCCCCACTAAATTTTTGCTTCATAGATAAATATTACTGCTATTTTTAAAAAAAAATTCATCAATTTTATGTTTTGTTCCCTCCAAAATTTGTAATTTTTTATTTCTATATATATATTTACAACAGCTTTTACTTTTTATTCTTCATAATTTTTATTTTTAATAAAATTTTGATGTAGCTAACTTTATTTGACAAAATTTTGAACTTTTTTTACATTTGAGGTTGAACCCCCCCCCCCCCCCCGCAAATTAAATTCTCTGCATGTGTCATTATATCATTGGACACGGATCATGGCTCACTATGACCCCAGACCACTAAATAATTTCTCGAGTTTGGAGGTTCAGATGGAGACAATATTTGTTCTCCGGATTGGAGTCGGAGGCAGATGGAGATGGAGATGAGGTGGAGGTTTCAATCTGCGACCTGGATCCAACTTTCTCACATCCCTTCAAGTGAGTAGCAGTACAACATAAGCTAATAGCCAACGGTCTATATCCTTCTAATCGACTTTCTGAGTCGGGAGATTAGCGGTACTATATAAGCTAACTAGCATGTAATAATGTATTAAGGTCAAGCAAGAGGTATAAGGCAATAGAACTAGGCCTACCTCACTAGAAAATCTTATGTTCTATTACAGTTTCTGTTACTAGTTTTTATATATATATATAAAAACTAGTAACAGAAACTGTAATAGAACATAAGATTTTCTAGTGAGGTAGGCCTAGTTCTATTGCCTTATACCTCTTGCTTGACCTTAATACATTATTACATGCTATATATATATATATATATAATTTTTCAGAAGTTAATAAAAGAACAAAGAAACAAAAATAAAATTGTTACCGGCCTCGGGGGAAGTCGTGCACGAAGCACTGCCCTAAGAGTTGATCCGAGGTCTATGTGCAGACGTTTCTCGGAAGCTCCTAGTGGTAAAACCCCCTGACTACCGGGTTCTCTTCGTTGCACACAACTCGGAGATAGAGACCGAACTTAGCTCTGCCCAGAGCAAGGATTTAGAGACCAGAATGTGGTTTGAGAGAGAGGTTTCACGTAGGAGGATTTTCTATTTCAAAATGAAGGAGAAGGAGACCACTTTAAATAGGCAGAACCTAATA
This sequence comes from Iris macrosiphon, assembly GCA_036927795.1. Taxonomy (NCBI): domain Eukaryota; kingdom Viridiplantae; phylum Streptophyta; class Magnoliopsida; order Asparagales; family Iridaceae; genus Iris; species Iris macrosiphon. The sequence goes on from JAYESA010000004.1 coordinate 355,739,624, forward strand.
CACAACGACGGACAGGATACTTAATGGCTCATAAACAGGCCATTAAGGAGCAATAAAAACGTGAAAGAATGGCTGTCAAAAGAGCTGTTGCAAGGTTCAAAGAACCTGGACATGAGCCTCAATTGTCAAAAATGAATGAATCAAAACGGTTCAAAAAATTAAAGGGGAGCAAAAAGATTTTTGGATCCCAGCCCGAACCCGAAGAGAAAATTGGATCGGCATTCGGCGTCCGCAGATGTGGGCACGTACCCGCACCCGATACGCGCGTCGAACCGAACCGAACCGAACCGGGCTGGGCGGCGGCGGCGGAGCGCGCGTGTGGCCCAAGGGGTCCCCCACACAACATCTTTAAGAAAGCAATGGAGAAGAACTAATATATACATGCAAGGAGGGAGTGGTCCAACCGATGTGGGACTAAAGGAAAGAGGGAAGTTGAGCTTTTGCTCAAGCATAGCTAACAATCCCCCCCCCCCAAAAAAAAAAGGTCAAGTTCCGAAAATAGAGGTGACAAAGAAATTAAAAGAAAGAGTTTCTGGGCAGGTATATACTATGCATAGATGAGATGGACTACAGCTTTGAATCTCACTTAGTGACTATTGTCTTTGTCTGAAGAAGTTCTTGATGGACTATGCCTTGAATCAGACTTCTTTAGGACTTGAGCAAAGGTAAGGTCACCCTGAGTATGAATGAGGTCTTTCTTGACATCAGACCAAGAGGGAGGAAGCTTGTCTATTAAGCAGGCTATTTTATACTCAGTAGAGAAGAAAGTGCCTTTGGCTTGAATATGCCTAAGGTATTCTTGAAATTCATGTATTTGGTCATTTATAGGTTTGTTATCTACCATAAAGTATCTGTTGAATGAGGAGGAATTGAATCTTTCAATTCCAGCATCATCACAGCTATATTCATCTTCCAAGGCATCCTAAAGTTCTTTTGCACTTTTGTATTCAAAGAATATGTCATATAGTGATTCAGACAAAGCGCTTAGAATTCTATGGAAGCAATGGTAGTCTATTTCCTTAGGGGTCTTGGGTCTAGTGGAACCAGAGGACTTGGATACACCTATGTCAGACTCAGTGTCATCAGAGTCATTTGTGATTGGTGTGGAACCATCAATGGCTGAGATCAATCCTAAGGTAGTGAGCCAAAATTTTATCTGACTTTGCCATCTCTTAAAGAAGGTCCCGTTGAATTTTGCAGGTTTAGCAGTAAAAGTCTCATCCTTACCAGTCATAGTTGCTAATGAGGAAAGTCTAAAAGATACGAAATTACTCAATAACAATGTCCAATGATTTAGAATAATAGTTCAAGTGATTTTACTAACCAATATTAAAATCTTTAGTCTATCAAGTGTAGATTAATTTGGGTTAGCTGTAGGGGCCGGTTTCCAGCTAGCGGTGGTCCGAAGACACTTAAATACCGTATCGCTTAGGGCTATTTACACCTGGTTGACAGAAGGACCCTTTCGACTTGTTCCCAAATTGATCTTTACTTTTAGAATCCAGACTCAAAGAGATTTGCAATTATACTTAACTATTATTGTCTTGAGGTCGTTTCAAATAAACAATATTGTAGTTAACAATAAGTAAATGAAGAGCTAATAATAATAATGAATACCAATGATGGTATATATATTAAGCAAGATTTTATGTGCTACAAATACTAAATTACAGTAGCCTAAATTAAATCACAAGATTATATTTGCTGGCAAATATTCAACCAAAAATTAGAAAATTTTATTAACAGAATAGTCCTTTGAATAGTAATTTTCTAATACCAATTCTTAATTAATATATAATTTAAAATAATTAAAATTTATGTTGCACTTTGGTATGTAAGCAATAATACTTGTTAACAAATTTGCTAAATGAACAGTGAACTACAAGTTTGCTACAATAAATATTCGTTAATAAAACAAAACATTTGTTTGGTAAGCAATTAGAAAAACCTTTGTTTGCTAGAGTATTTGTTTTAGTTGTGACAAATATATTGGTGACAAAAATCAAAATCCAGTAGTAAAATTGGTACAAAAAAAAATGTATGCTCACAGAATACCAAACCTTTGTTTACTAAGCTCGAATAATTGCTACAGTATATGTTTTGTAAAATTGCTACAAAAATATATGCTCACAGAATATATGCTCACAGAATACCAAACCTTTGTTTGCTACAGTATTTGTTTTGTAAAATTGCTACAAAATATATGTGCTCACAGAATATGATATTTGGCAAAGATAATATATATATATATATATATATATATATATATATATATATATATATATATATATATATATGTACGAATCAACTCTTAGAATGTTACTAGTTTATATATATATATATATATATATATATATATATATATATATATATATATATATATATATATTATTTTTCAGAAGTTAATAAAAGAACAAAGAAACAAAAATAAAATTGTTACCGGCCTCCGGGAAAGTCGTGCACGAAGCACTGTCCTAAGAGTTGATCCGAGGTCTATGTGCAGACGTTTCTCGGAAGCTCCTAGTGGTAAAACCCCCTGACTAGCGGGTTCTCTTCGTTGCACACAACTCGGAGAGAGAGACCGAACTTAGCTCTGCCCAAAGCAAGAATTTAGAGACCAGAATGTGGTTTGAGAGAGAGAGGTTTCACGTAGGAGGATTTTCTATTTCAAAATGAAGGAGGAGGAGACCACTTTAAATAGGCAGAACCTAATACACAGCCACGGACAGAATACTTAATGGCTCATAAACAGGCCATTAAGGAGCAATAAAAAACGTAGAGGAATGGCTATCAAAAGAGCTGTTACAAGGTTCAAAGAACCTGGACATGAGCCTCAACGGTCAAAAATGAATGAATCAAAACGTTTCAAAAAATTAAAGGAGAGCAAAAAAAATTTTGGATCCCAGCCCGAACCCGAAGAGTAAATTGGATCGGCATTCGGCGCCCGCAAGTGTGAGCACGTACCCGAACCGAGCCGGGCCGAACAGCGGCGGCGCGCGCGTGTGGCCCAAGGGGTCCCCCACACAACACCTTTAAGAAAGCAATGGAGAAGAACTAATATATACATGCAAGGAGGGGGTGGTCCAACCGATGTGGGACTAAAGGAAAGAGGGAAGTTGAGCTTTTGCTCAAGCATAGCTAACAGTTTCAGCAATAACTTTTAACTGCAGTCATGTCTTTTTTCATTCTAGAGGTACAGGAAAAGAAGAGAAGAAATCGCCAGATAATATTTTGATGAAAACAGAAATTCATGTGTTCGTAACGAGGAGGGCCTCCTGTAACCAATACCAAAGCAAATTCCAATACAACTGGAATTGATCCCAATAGACCTGGACACTAAAACCAAAGATTTAACCCGCCTGGTCTTATATACGATAAAATCTCGTAGTCAAACAGAGATGACCAGATAGGAGAAAATCCATATCAGAGATGGCCGTTGTATCACTGCGAGAGGCTCGAAGAAAATCACATCGAGGCTCGTAGAAAATCACATCAGGAGCACCAACAGACAGTTGCAGCCAGGGTTTGCAATATCAGTTCCATGACAAGGATTGTTTATTGGAATTACCAGCAACTTTATTAAAGGACTCCTGATTACCTAATTCTTCTACATGTCCAGAAAATTGAGCATTTATGTTCACTATATCATTCCAAGAGTTCTTCAAGCAGTGTTCTCATTACAGTAGTGTTGAATTATAAAATATGTGGCAACTATTTCAGGCAGTACTCATTGGATAAAAATAAATTCCAGCGTTTAGATGCTAGACGAGTCAAATATAAAAATATAACGCTACTCGAGGAAAACGAAAAAAAGGAAGAAGGAGTATAAGTATGATTTTCCTTGGTTGGCCGTCATGATACCAATACAAAATGTCAATATGAAGAAGAAATGTAAAGAATTTAACTCTAGAAATAAAGGCTTACCAAATTGGACTTGGCTAGATTGATAGAATTTCAACAACCAACTACAGAGGAAACGAAGCAGCATTAGTAGAAGTAATTGGAAAGATTTGCTTTTACTACTTTTCCTAGGGTTTGCAATTTTGAGAAAAAAAACTGGAACTTTGCTCATTGTTGATTTGAGACCTAGAAAGTGCCGTGTCCATGTTGTATCGTATGGCCACGTATTGGACACTACAAAGACACTTCAAAATATGCTAGCAAATGCAAAAATAGCCGTTGTGTCTGTATCGTATCGTGTTGCATTTGTGCCTGTGCAACGTAATTGAAACTATTTCTTTGGAAGACCAAAGATGGAACGTTCCTCTTTTAAGTACCAAATCCCTAAAAAAAATCAAACCCTAGATACTGCAATTGATGAGATCGTCCTTCTTACTTCATCCCTTCCATTTTTGTAAAGAAAATCATATAGGAACTTCACACAATTTTTCCTTGAAACCCTACATTTTGACTAACTTCAAATTATCACCCAAAATGTCCAAAACCCTAGATTTAGCCGATGGAATAAAAAGATCAGAGCTTCAAGTTTCCTACTGCTAAACTAATGTTCTTCAACCCAATTATTGACTTCTAAAACATCAAAAATTATGTAAATAAAGTGAGAAAATAACCACAATAGCATCAGGAGGGCCTGAAATTAAAGGAGGCGGAGTAGAGCACACAAAAAATAGGGCTTGGGGAACTGGGAGGAAGAAAAAAGGGTTTGGGATTTGAAACAAAAGAGAGGGCGGGGACGAGAATTTATAAGGAGAAGTTAGCGTGCTGAGCCCGCGCGCGCGAGAGCTGGATAAAATCGCGTGAAATTATCGGCTGCGTCAAATTTACGCCGGTCCAAATTTGGGTGGGTTAGAGGGCCGGCCCAATCCCAAACTAGAAAAAGTGAATCAGAAATTTCCAACTACTGATAAAAAAAAGGGTTAGTATATACAAAATATAAATAATTTAGTTATTTAAAGAAAAAGCTTGGCAACTCCACCATTAAAAGATTTTGGCTTAATTACAACTTGATATCCTCAACTATCCAAAATATTTAATTTACACCCTCAACTTTGATAGGTGCTAATTTAATACCCTAACTATATAATAATTTTTATAATGATATCTAAAAAAATTAAAAGGACAAACATACCCTTCCCCACCCCCCCTTTTTCGGCAGCGCCCCCGCGACCACGCCCGTGCCCACGTTCCAGTGCTCCGTCGGCTGCCGCTGCTTGCTATTGCCGCTTGTTGTTGTACCCCGGTCGTCGGTGCCGGAGAGGGGAGGGGGGTGCTCGCAGGAAAGGGAGGGAGGGGGTCGCCGGAGAGGGAGGGGGGTCGCGGGAGAGAGAAGAGGGTGAGGGACATTTTGGTCTTTCTCTTTTTCAGGATATTAAGTTAGCACATATCGAAGTTGAGGGTGTCAATTTGAACATTTTGAATAGTTGAGGATATCAAGTTATAATTTAGCCAAGAATTGACGAATTGTCATCATGAACTTTTTTGGAGTTGGTTCATTTGAGTGGTAATTTCTTGATTCCAAGTATAATGATGTGTTCTAGAACATTGAAACATCACATAAACCATCGTTACATTGGTGCAAGCATATATGCCTTGAACCGATGGAAGGCTAGCCGTGGTGTCGCCACAAAATTTTTGGATGTTTCAAACTAGGATTCACATTGGAGCGAGTGATGCACCTGCCTCGAATATACAGAGGTATTATCACTTGAAGTGATTTTAAGGCGTCTCTGTAGCGTTTTTTTTTCCCCCAAATTTCTTTTACATCCAGAGGATTACACTGTCTTCCCTTTTCTGAACATACTGTAGATTGTAAGCTGTGTATTCACACTCCAAACAAATGAAAAACTTGGATATCTGGTACACCATTAGAAGATGATCTCAGATGCCATATACATAGTAATTAGAAAAACCATAAGAAAATATATTCAATAACAATGATTCTTTGTAATTATCCAAATCTTTGCTAGCCAGTGGCCCAAAACACAGAGCAGAAAGCTAATCAAAAAATGTCGTTCACAGTTTATTAACTAACAAACAAACAAACACAAATCTGTTCAAAATTTAAAATGCCAGTTGAAGACTATCAGGTATGCTCAAGGTATTGCCTATTCTAAAATCACCTCTCAATACTTTTGCTGTGCAATAAGAAACACAGCATGAGATTACATGAAATACGTGCTCTGTTTAAAGGTATGTCTCAACTGAAAAGGGTAGAAATTCAAATGCAATTTACAAATTGAAGTAACATTCATCTTTTCTACAGCGTCGTTGAGCTTGCGACAACTTTCTGAGATCTGGAACCAAGAAGTTGAACATTTCATATATCAACTAATTTCAGTGACGGATCGATGACTAGCCAAAGATAAAATCAGAAACAAGTTCATCCATCAGGTCATCCATCAAGATGCACTCAATCTCTCTTCCTATCGTATCAACATCGTCACCAAAAAATAGCCATCTTGTGTCAAGGATCTTCACCTCAGTGCTTCCTGCACTTAGCTCTTTCCGCTGCCTGGCCACCATCTGCCAAACCTCTTCAAAAAGTCTCTCATGGCTCCAGACTGAGACATTCCTCTTCTCCGACTTTATCCAGGGATGTAGATCCATGGAAGGGGCGAGAATTTCAGCTAGGATGGAGTTGATGAGATCAAAAAACAGCTTCCTCTCTGATCTCAACCACCCCCCTAGCCCACCATATTTCTTTTCAAACTTCTCAAACATACCTGGGTGCACCTGATGTTCCAAGGAGTAGCATGCGTCGAAAAGCCCATCCTGTTTGGCCCCATGAACACCCGAGTCGACAAGGATATCAAGTAGGTATGAGAAATCCCTTTCGTCTTCATTTCTAAATGTTTGCAGCACCTCTGGCTTCTGCTCTGGAGAGCTGCAGTACTCGGTATCATCCTCAATCAAGATGTGTGTTTCACATTCTTTGCCAAATGTATCGGACTTTTCCAACCTCAAAAGTTGAAGCTGCATTCTGAGCCCTGCATATTCTTAAAGTTAAGCATGCACAGGCAAGAACTGTTATGAGAGAGAATGTTAGCTTTGGTATAATTTACTTACCTTGGAGGCCTGCATTGACTCTCTCGAAGCTTTCTGGACTATACTTCTCTTCGTATGGAAGATCTAGAACAGATACTGGACTTGGTTGCTCAGCCTCTTCTGGGCTTTTACGTGACTCTGGATCTGTTCTGTCACGTTGATTACGTCGGGAATCTACTCGGGGATTATCAGCTAATGTTTCCTGAAGGCATGTAACATGAGCTTTAGGAAAGGAATTGACACGTAAATATGGATTCTCAAATTATAATTAGAACCCTATTAACATTTTTCTGTTTGATGTCTCATAGAAGCACCACTGTATTCTACGAAACTCTTAAGCTATGTAAACTATATAAAGAGCCCTAGTAGGAACAAACAAAAGATGCACAGAATCATTTTCCCTAGTATTAGTATACCTGATGTGAGGTGCAATGGCTAATGCACAAATGACCCTTTTTCTTGAGATCTTGACTGTATGGTTTTAGTTATTATTTAGGGGCTTAGGAAATGAAGATGAATTAGCTGGGGCTATTAGCATATCATTACAAAGATATCCACTTTTTGCAGTATAAAGAACGCCAATATAGTGAAGTCGTATCAAAGCATTTTGGGATAAAGACTTTGTTGACTTTGTATCAAAGGAATGCTGGAAATACCATGGATTTTCTCCAAAAACATAGTGGTGTTACCGTGTTAGCATGTACAACCAGGCTGAGCACTGGTTTTGCATCATCTATCGGACATCACCAGAAGCACGAATTCGGTCAAGCTGCTTTGATGAACTCAACTGCTCACTCAAACGCAATTTTGGCAGAGAAGATCAAAGATGCAGTAATGGTAACTTTTGGAATAGGAATTTCGTTAAATTTTGGCCATAAGCAATGGCTTTGGCTAATAGGAGATAGGAGATGCCCCTTATCAGACCTAGATAGAAGATAGGATACATGTAACAGACCCCAAAAAATTGGCAGTAAGGCTATGTTACAGTTGGTCAAACTGAGAAAAAAAAAAGGTTACATGGAGCACTGAAGTATTGGAAATAATCTCCTTTTATCTTTAGTCCTAGGGAAAAAATAATGATTTATCCTCCTAAATATCACCTTTGCACTATAATTGATTTAGAGGCCTTCAGTAGCGTACTTGTATTGCAATTTGCAACAAAGCAGAATATTGAAGGGATTGATTAAATATGATTATAAACTATTAGTCGTCTCCTATATGCTACTGAAATGAGTTTAAGCCAGAAGGACAACTTGTGAGAAAGTTAAGAATTAGGAGGAAGAATAAAAGGGGCGTCGCAATGCCACGAGGCTCTCACTTACGCAGGGGTGGGGAGGGTCAAGATTATTCACCTAGTTAACCAAAGAAAGTTGCTAAATCCCGTAGAAAAGATGGACCTTGATAGAGAAGAATACAAGTAGTAGTAGCTGATCCCAAATATCTGCATTTAAAGGTTTCCTTGTTGTACTTGCAACAATAAAAAAAATCTTGATCTACACTTTCAAAAAGTATTAGGACTATCAAGTCATTCAACTACAATAGGTAACTAGGATAGTATATTGAAAGGAAACCGTGTACTCAATGAATCATAGAGCGTTATTAGTTAAAATGATGTTTTAAGGGCCAGATGAGATATCAAAACAGAAAATTGATCTTAAACAGAAAGTATGCAAGCCATCATCAGTTCAAGTGACCTCATATAGAATAAAGGAAACAAGGCACCTTATCCCATTAGTTATTTATTATGAATAGAAGGGGAAACAAGAAAGATGAAAGAACCCCTAAAAGATGTGAAGCTAAGGTTGTATAGAACAAAGAATACAACAGAGATTTTATTCCAAAATTTTGGGTCGGCTATTTGATTCCTTTTCTTCCATTCAGCTCCGTCAGGGGCCATATCTGCTGTAACATGATACCATATCCTTTGCTACAGATACATCTAAGTTTGTGTAGGGCTACCCTAGTTCTAGCAGGTCCTCTTACTCATAACAAGTGTATCTATTGGTCTACATTCCTAACCGGTGCGTCTATTGGTCTATGTTGTATATGACAGAGAATAAATACGTAAAAAGTAAAAATAAACTTACAAGTTTGTAAAGCATAAATATTGTGAGAAAGAAGAATATTATTATGCGATTGAATTGTAACCAAGTTTCAGTCTATGATGGGCTAGAAAATATGCAATGATTAGGAAACGCAAAGATAACAGGAAATAAATCAAACATGATTATAAGAACCACTATCCTATTTACTGCACTCTCACAGCGGATAGGTCTTGCATCCTACATTATTATGAGGCAAAGATGCAAGCGGACTGTAGTAAGAATCATATAGAGCAAATATGCATGTGGTAACTGAAAAGGATTTAAAGAAGAAATTATCTTAGATTCTTAATGCATTTTTCTTTTATGCCAAAAGCATGTCCTCAAAATCATCGATATCTATTTGACATTTATTCAGGTACATAACATATAACAATTGACAAACCTCCAAAGTTTTATTGGTACCAGTATGAATGTTGCCAGAAAATTCTCCGTCCTGTCTTCCTTGCTGGACATGCCCCTCGTCAGTATTAAAAGGCACTTCTGTATCAATGGACTCAACAGAGGAACAGTTAACCAGGTTACCAGGAGTAGAATTGGTGGTTAAAGAGGATTTGGTTAAGATGGGTTTCGTTTCAGAATAACTAGCCGAAGTAGTCTCATTCCTCAACTTGTCCTTGCACATATGAATCTCTCTCACATGTAGTCTGTTATCCTCCCCAGCAGAATTTAGGGAACGAAACTTGAAACTTCGAGATTTAGAACTTCTGCATGAAGAATTTCCCCTCTGATTTAGTTTCCCAGGTAATGAACCATCTGCTCCCAGATTAAGAACATCTTTAAGCCTATAGCATCTATCATTGACACCAATATGCTGCCTGCTGCTTAAATTTGGAGTTCCATGAGTAGTAGTAGAAGAAGATGAAAGGGATGACCTTGATAAATGTTTTGAGCATCCTCCCTTCCAGCCATCCCTACTACTTATACCAGAAGGGTAAAACCTTGTTCCAAGCGAGCCTCTGGCTAATTTTAAATCTGAAACTTTCTTTGACATCAAAGTTTCCCTTGATGTGCCTCTATCAGATAGAGCAAGCATTTCACCCAACGTATTAGAACCTCTACCAATAAGTCTTGCCTCTCGCAACCGGTGGGCCATCCGCCATCGTTCAGATAAGCTTTTTCTGGCCTCCTTGCTCACAGTTGATTCAGTTGAACAAGAAGATGAAGAACTGCAGCTACTCCTGTAGTCAATGTTGGGAGTCCACTCATATGCCTGTAACTTGTTTGTGCAGTATCTGCCTGACATAGCGCACAGGTTATCAGATCCAGAAAGTGGCACCTGGCCAGAGCTGCTTGATGATCGTTTCATTTGCTTCGTAATTTCTCGAGCAATTTCTCTTGAGCCCTTTGTTTTATGGCCCATAACTTCATTGTCAAACAACTTCTGCCGCTCTCTCCCTTCAGCATGTAACTCCTTAACTCCAGATTGTCGAAATACTCTGCGCCTTATGTAGCCATCATATTGGTGATTCTCGTGTGATATCGTCGGTGAGACAATTCTTGCCAGATTTTGGGCCTTTTCCAAACTCGGGTTTAGAACGACTATTTGCGTGGGATGAGAGCTACTTTTAGTTTTATTCGTAGTCCGGGACATTAACAATTTACGTGAAAGAGAGAGACCATTTTCTGTGAGGGAATGATTAACAAGTCCATTTATGGGTTTCCTGCAAGAGCTTACTGCATCATTATGCAGATAACCGCTACTTTCAACTTTTGCCTCCAAACTAGAAGATGATTCACCCATTTCATGTTTTGTACCTTTCGATGATCTTAAGATAGTGATGCGACTTCCACGAGGAGATGGTGAAAAACACTTCAGATCGTTCAGGTGCTTCTTTGTGAATAAAGAATTGGGTTCTTGGAGAAATTGTAGGAAAAGATCCTTATTTGAATCTAACACCTCTAGAGCATCATTGAATTCTTTGGAGTTCTGAAGAGTTTCATCAGTTGAGAGACGCTTTGCTTCCATAAACTTTTGCTTTATAAATGCCACATCTGTCTCATTTCGTTTAGACCATGGTGCTCCCTCACACGGTGGCTGGTTTCTGTTTTTCTCAACCTTCACTGAATCCTTAATTTCAAACACATCTTTAAATTCCTGCTCACTATTTCTCCTTCTATGTGAAATATCTTCTGCATATGTTGTTCTACGTGAATAGCTTCGCATATCCTTTTGTTGTTTGCCAAGTACCTGAGCAGGGGGCAGGGCATCAAGACCCATCAATTTTGCAATTACACTAGGTGAAGACCGCCGTGTTTCCTTCTCTCTTGACATCTCTTCATGTATTAATGCTTTGATTGGTCTTTCACAAGCTTTTCTAGATGAGCTTTGCTGGGAGTCGCCAGTAAACTAGAAAGACGGGAACATATAAATATGTCAATATGTCCTGAGAAGACCCAAATCATAGATCAAAAGATAAAAAACAATAATTCCATTAGTAACCAGTAAAACAGAAAACATGGATGACACTAATCACCAGTTGTGGAATATGGTCCAGGCCATCTTACAAATAAACTAGAGAGAAGAACAATAGAAATTTAGCCTCATATTTCACATAGGCCTGAACAGAGTGATAAATACTTCCTCAAGCAAACTGATAACTGATTTTCTTTCTAGACAAGGAAACTGATAATTTTGATTTTCTGAAAGAAAGGAAAAAATGCAACCTATAGAAAAGCAAAGAACAGCAGAGGACACTTGCCAAATATGTAAAGTATTGTGTTTCATAGTCTATATCTCCTCGCATCTAATGCATGAACCAAAAAAGATTTACTTACCAATTTTTCCTCAATACAAGAGCCATTGCTACTAGAGGAATCTGAAGCAATCTTCGAGTAGTCCATTCTCCGTCTGAACTGATCATTTCCTGAAATGTGACCCATTTCACTATAAGATAAGATTCTAACTTGAAAGAAGGCAAACTAAGACAGACGAGAATAATAAGTTACTCTCTGAAGTTTCTAAAAAAATAATAACAATAAGTTACTTCCTCTACAAATCTAACCTAAAAGCACAAAGGATGCATAGTTTCCTAAGAACATGGAATTATACTAGAAGATAACTTCAGATGAAAACTCTAAATTAATCAAAATTTCAATTGCAACGAGAATCACATTGCAGCAGCAACCTGCAAAAAAGAGTTTAAGCCAAACTCAGAAATACTATTAATGCATTAGAAGCATCCTCTACTCACAATTCATGTTTAAGATATAGTAGAAAAAGAAACATATTTCTACGACTGGTCGTACAAAGCGGACAAATGTTTGAAGTATTATGCAGGCAACAGAGGAATTAACAAGTACTTGTTGAAACACTAATATTTTACTGAAAGTCACATTAACATTTTACTAAAAATCAACTTTTTATTGTTAAGATAAGTATTTTAGTTTGTTGAAATAAACTCTGAACATTCAAGCCCATGTCAGTCACTATTTTATAGTCAGCACTTCACCCATGTTTTGTGGTGTCTATATATATATATATATATATATATATATATATATATGTGTGTGTGTGTGTGTGTGTGTGTGTGTGTGTGTGTGTGTGTTGCGTCTATTGTCCATCATGGCACAACTTATCCATAGGAAATGCATCCAACCCACGAGAAAAGACCTAAACCTGGAACACTATATAAAAACAACAACAAAACCTTGAATTGCATACGAGATGAATGAAATTTGGCTAATATGCAGCAAAAATACCTCTACCATCTGTCCTTTTTGCACATAAATATCTCATTTATGATTAACTTGCAAATTACTTCCTCCAACTTCTATGGTGGAACATACAACATCCCAGTGAGAAGCACATGATAACTGTGGAGAAATTTGAACCCTTTAAAAATGAAACTAATTATTCCAACTCTTCTCCTTGACCCATAACATCTCCCTCAGTTGCACCCTCTTCCTAATGAACTCCCACAAGTTGCAACATCCCACTAGTTTATTCTCAAAAACACCGCACTTGTCCAGCCATCTCCAGATCTAGACTAGATCTGCCACCATTATTTCACCACTGGTCCTGACAGCAAGAGATAAAAACTGCTAGATCTGGTGGATGGAAGATAGGATAGGTAGGTCAAAGAAACGGATAATACCGATATTTCCAGACATGTTGGCAACCACCAGCAGCTACCGTCTTCATCGTCGGTCTTAAATATGCCAACAAATCTTGTGGCAAGGCAGAAAACAGAATATTTGAAACAGGGGCAAAAGTGTTTTTTTAGTATTACTTGCATCGCAGTTGGGAGAAGCAGGAAAACAGAAAAGATCAATAGCAGAGTCCAAGCAAACAGGGAAAATTTTCAATTTCACTCTGGAACCAAGGATGGTGAAGCAACATAATCAGAAAATTCCAGTCACTTATTCCGAAAAGAAAATCTGGAATCGCCATAGAACTTCCCTAGTTTGATGCTCAACCAGCAGAACATCTTTTCCTCGCGAGCAGTTCTGTGCAGTACATATGAATACTCCTAGGCAGAGATGGGTATTCAGAGGAACATATGTTCTATTATATTAGTACTGCTTGATGACTTACAAGAGTTACTAAGGACAACATAGAAACGCGGGATATAATTTAATAACCTCCCATTGAAATTTTGGACAACCTAAAAAGAAAGAAACTATCAAATATTTTTTGCGTCATGAGATTGAAGCCTTCCAGAACCTTTTGGGTAAGTGGAGCTGTCTACAGTAAGCATAGAAGCTCAAGAATGAGCTAAACTATTGAGTCTATATTATATATCATTCAACTCTTATGTTATCGTTTAATCGATATACAACTAAAATCTAAAAATCAAATTGGTTCTTGTTAAATTGTTATAATACAAGAAATCAAAAGATACAGTAGAGCAGGACCACCTCTTAAATTGTCGAAAGACACGAAGAATATTTAAGAGTCATGGATCCCAGTATTCCCATAGGTGTTGTTTCCTGATGTCTCTTTTCCTCACTATAAACCTAGAAACCACATGCACTCCTGATATTGGTGTCATGTCCATGCAGTGTTGTGTAGGATACAACACAAAGACTCCAAAACTGTTAGAATTTTTGTATGTCTTTTACTTACTGAAAAAATTCAGAATACAAAATAAAATAAAATGAAACAATGTTACCGGCCTCTGGGGAAGTCGTGCACGAAGCACTGCCCTAAGAGTTTATTCGGGATCTGTGTGCAGACGTACCCGAAGCTCCTAGTGGTAAAACCCCCGCACTACCGGTATCTCGTTGCCGCACACGACTTGGAGAGAACGACCAGAACTTAGCTCTGCCCAGAGCTCGGAGACAACGGAAATTGAATAGAATATTGACAGAGGTTTGGAGTACGAAATTTTTCAATGTATTCTCAAAGAAATCAGCACAAATATATAATACAAAATTGTAACGGTTTGAATTAATTCTCATATTAATTCAGACGTTACACAATATTAAAATAGTGAATCTGGACACAAAACCGGTTCAGAATCATTTGTAACGGTCTGAATTAATTCTCATATTAATTCAGACGTTACACAATATTAAAATAGTGAATCTGGACACAAAACCGGTTCAGAATCATTTGTAACGGTCTGAATATTTGTAACGTTTGAAAATTAATTCCAACGTTCAGAAAATAAATGAAAGGAGCAAAAAGAAGTTTAGGGTCCCAGCCCGAACCCGAAGAGGAATTTGGATCGGCATTCGGCGCCCGCAGATGTGGGCGCGTACCCGCACCCGTTACGCGCGCCGAACCGAACCGAGCCGAGCCGGGCCGGGCGGCGGCGGCGGCGCGCGCGTGTGGCCCAAGGGGTTCCCCACACAACAACTTAATAGAACAAAGGAGAGAAACTAATATATGTACATAGGAAGGTTTTGGTGCATCCGATGTGGGACTAAAGAAAAGGAGAGGAATTGAACTTTTGCAAGAAACAACCAAAAGCAAAACCAACAATCCCCCCCCAAAAGGTCAAGTTCCGAAACAGAGATAAGAGTGAAGTAAATAGAGAGAGAGAGAGAGAGAGAGAGAGCATCTGGGCAGAAAAATACTATGCATAGATGAGATGGACTACAGCCTTGAATCTCACGTAGTGACTATTGCCTTAATCTGAAGAAGTGCTTGATGGACTAAGCCTTGAATCAGACTTCTTTGAACCAGATTTAGAAAATAGCACACATAGTACGCTAGAGGTCCTTGGTCTATCGGGTGGCGCTTTTAAATGGCCATGCGCACTATCCACATTCATGAGAGTTGTCTGGGATCGCCCTGTCCCATAGTCGCGGCCTTCACGACCTCTCATATAGGTAAGTCCTTAATGGTTGGTGATATGAATCAACCTTGCATTACAGCTTGGACCTATTAAGAGTTTAAACTCATCCTAACCATATCACACAGGAACACTGTCACCATAGGGATGGGGAATCATTGTACACATGTACAGCCGCTTGGGCTTTATTTTAATGAGATTTTAATCTCGAGTCAGTGTTCCATAAAGTCACCTAAGTTCAGCTTGTTTCTACCCATTGAACCGGCTTCTTGGGATCTCCAGTCAGACTCGGTTGGGTTGCCACTGCTGGTGACTAATTTATGGGCTTAACCCCATCCCCCTCGATGATTCTAGGATCAAAGTCCTAGACAGACCCTTCGTCAAGTGATCTGCAAGGTTCTTTTCTGACTTTATATAGTCAAGAACCACATATTTGCCTAGTAGGCCTTTTATTGACTTGAAGCGCAGCTGCAGGTGCCTGTTCATCTTAGCATTCACAGAATCATGCTTTAGTAGTTCAATAACAGATTTATTATCACAATTTATTGAAATTGCAGGAACAGGACTAAGAGAAACAGGTATATGCATAATAAGATTTTTAAGCCATTCAGCTTCTGTGCAAGTTGTATCTAAAGCTATCATTTCAGAGTCCATTGTACTCCTAGCTATGATAGTTTGTTTACAAGAGCTCCAGGAGATCGCAGCTCCTCCTAGAGTAAATACATATCCAGTAGTAGATTTTACATCATGTGAGTCGGTTACCCAGTTTGCATCTGAATAACCTTCTATGATATCAGGTTGCCTAGTAAAATGAAGTTTGTAATCTATGGTGCCCTTGAGATATCTAGATACCCTATCCAAGGCAGTCCAATGTGACTGATTTGGGTTACTGGTATATCTACTTAGTCTCCCAATAGCAAATGCAATATCAGGTCTTGTCCTGTTTGTTATATACATAAGGGAGCCTATCATCTGTGAATATTTATGTTGTTCCAAAGGTGATCCTTCATTCTTTTTCAGTACAATATTGCTGTCATAAGGAGTAAGGACAGGTTTCTTATCAAATAACTCAAATCTTTTTAGCATTTTTTCAATTGAATGTGCTAAAGATAGAGTATAACCCTCTTTGCTTTTGGTCACTTGCATTCCTAAAATTAGGTTGGCTTCTCCTAGGTCTTTCATATCAAACTGGCTAGATAAATAGTTCTTTGTAATATTTATCAATTCCAGTGATGATCCTAGGATAAGGATGTCATCTACATACAAGCATAAAATGACACAACTTTTACATGTACCTTTAGAGTATATACATTTGTCATACTCATTTGACAAGAAACCATATTCACAAATTACTTTGTCAAACTTATTGTGCCATTGTTTGGGAGCTTGTTTCAGGCCATAGAGGGATTTTACTAACTAGGTTTCTCCTAACAGACGGCACATGAAGAACATCCTGAAGAGTTAAGATTTTTCCTGATGTCATTTTCAGGTTAACTTTTCCTCTTCCACTTATTTGTGCCGTTGAGCCATCTCCTAGGGTCACACCTCCTCCACTTGATTCCTGATAGTTTGAAAAACAGGAGCGATCAAACGAAACGTGAACATTTGCTCCAGAATCCAACCACCAATCATCAGAATGGTAAGAGAGGTTAATAAGGGGTTGAAAGCTTACAGACCTTAAGGAACTCGAAGAACCTTTGTGAAGCATGTTCGCTTCTGGTCTAACTGAGTCTGACGGAAGTTCTAGGTTTTGGTGGTTAGTCTGAAAGTTTTTCTTCTTTTGAAGAAATTCTTTTGGTTTATAAGGAAAATTAGACTTGGGTTTTCCTTGGCCTTCTACAAGATAATAGTTTAGGTGGTCTTTGCTAAACAATCTTAAAATCTTTAGTTTTTCAAGTGTTGATCAACTCAGGTTAGCTGTAGGGGCCGGTTCCCAGCTAGCGGTGGTCTGAAGACTCTTAAATACCGTGTCGCTTAGGGTTGTTTACACCCGGTTGACAGAAGGACCCTTTCGGCTTGTGCCCGAGTTTGTCTCTACTTTGAAACTTTAGATTCAAGATTTTATTTGCAATTTCCTTTTACTAAACTATTTTCTTTTTGGTCCTAGTTGCTTTCAAAAGCTAAGTGATTAAAATTGCAATTGACAAAATTATGAAATGTGCTAACAAATTGCTAGAAGAAATCAACTTGTTAAATTGTAACAGTAACAAATATGTTGGCAAAATGTGTTAACAATCTAGCTAGAAGAAAACAATTCTAACAGTTATTTTGTATTTAATTCTAACAGTTATTGAATTAAATTCTAATAGTTATTTTGAATTTAATTCTAACAGTTATTGAATTAAATTGTAACAGTAGCTATTAAAAATTGAAATAATTGAATTCTTTTTAATGAGAAGTAATAAAAGAATTGTAACAGTAAGTTATTTTATTTTTTTTTTTTTAAAAATTTCTAACAGTGGCAAATCAATTGACTTCTTCTAATCAGAAGCAAATCAATTGAATTATTTCTAATCAGACGCAATAAGGAATTGTAATCAGAAACAATTTAATTCAAAATTTTCTAACAGGAATTCTAACAGTAGCAAACCAAATAAATTCTAACAGTAGCGATTACAATTGTTTAGATATGAACGTTAACAGTAACGAATTCTTTAGATATTCTAACAGTAATCAATTCTTTACAAAATTCGGAATTGTAACAATTGCTACAGTATGTTTAAGCTCTTAGAATGAATTACTTGTAACAGTAGCAAATGAATTTGTTTAGGCAATTCTAACAAATTACTTCTAACAGTAGCAAATGAATTTGTTTACAGTATTTTTAGAAATCAATTCTAACAAATAACAAATTGCTAACAAATATAATAAACTCTTAGATTGTTAGAATTTTTGTATGTCTTTTACTTACTGAAAAAATTCAGAATACAAAATAAAATAAAATGAAACAATGTTACCGGCCTCTGGGGAAGTCGTGCACGAAGCACTGCCCTAAGAGTTTATTCGGGATCTGTGTGCAGACGTACCCGAAGCTCCTAGTGGTAAAACCCCCGCACTACCGGTATCTCGTTGCCGCACACGACTTGGAGAGAACGACCAGAACTTAGCTCTGCCCAGAGCTCGGAGACAACGGAAATTGAATAGAATATTGACAGAGGTTTGGAGTACGAAATTTTTCAATGTATTCTCAAAGAAATCAGCACAAATATATAATACAAAATTGTAACGGTTTGAATTAATTCTCATATTAATTCAGACGTTACACAATATTAAAATAGTGAATCTGGACACAAAACCGGTTCAGAATCATTTGTAACGGTCTGAATTAATTCTCATATTAATTCAGACGTTACACAATATTAAAATAGTGAATCTGGACACAAAACCGGTTCAGAATCATTTGTAACGTTTGAAAATTAATTCCAACGTTCAGAAAATAAATGAAAGGAGCAAAAAGAAGTTTAGGGTCCCAGCCCGAACCCGAAGAGGAATTTGGATCGGCATTCGGCGCCCGCAGATGTGGGCGCGTACCCGCACCCGTTACGCGCGCCGAACCGAACCGAGCCGAGCCGGGCCGGGCGGCGGCGGCGGCGCGCGCGTGTGGCCCAAGGGGTTCCCCACACAACAACTTAATAGAACAAAGGAGAGAAACTAATATATGTACATAGGAAGGTTTTGGTGCATCCGATGTGGGACTAAAGAAAAGGAGAGGAATTGAACTTTTGCAAGAAACAACCAAAAGCAAAACCAACAAAAACAAACTAGGACGCACCAATATGGCAATATTAATGCCGCAATCCATGTTGCTGTGTCCATCCAACATAAATTAGGAGTGAACCTCCTAATTCATAATTCTGAAAATACAGAGTTCCGCACTAAAAACAGAGGATTTCTCCTAAAACCTAATCTTCAACACCATAATTCACAGATTTTGAGGACGATAACAAAATTAATACGCTAAATCGAGATTTGAAGAAATGATCAATGAGCAAATGTTGAATACGATCTAAACCAACAGATAAACTAATCATTCTCCCGCGAGTCCAGAAACCCTAGCAGAACCATATCAAAACCCTAAAATTAGAGGAAGAGGAAATTTTAGCATAAATTTACTCCAAAGAAGGGGGGAAAAAATACTCTCCATAGTCCAGAATTGAAAGGGATGTCACAAATCCGACTGTCAAGGAAAGCAATCGGAACGTACCGTCCACGTCAGCACGCCGCGCCGGAGCCGGAGCCGGATGCGGAGGAACGCCGATCGTCTTCCTCCCGAGTCCACCTCTGTACTTGCATTTCTGCTGCTGCTGCTGGAGCCGATGATGATCCATGGGCCAGACGGAATATTCGGGAATTCTCCGATGAACTCGATTGGAATTTCGAGATCGGCGGAAGGAAACCCTAGAAACGCGGAGGAAGAAGAGGAGGAGGCTGGCTGGCTGACTGATGAGAGAAGAGTTTGCTTCTTTCACTGCTGCTGTAGTTTTTGAACATTCAAAACGCAAATCTCGCTTCTCCCGAGTATATCGGACGTTTTACATTTAACTCCTTGGGATTTATTTCATTTGTAAAAAATAGCTGCTTCATATATAACTCGGGGCTCAACTCGTTTTCGGAATGTTTTTAAAAGTTGCATACGATTGTGTAAAAATAATATAATGCTATTTTGGCAACTTAGATATTAAATATTATGGACCTATCACATTTTAGTAACTTATAATTATATTTTAAATTTACAATTAGTTATCATGAATTCTATGTTTGCATATTAATACTATAAATTATCATTTATTTTGTAAATTAACACGTTAACAGTGATAATTTAGTACTAGTTTGCATCAGTAAAATCTTGTACCATTTTTTAAGTACGAAATTGGAGTTGCATCACTCTAGAATCAACAGTTGATGATTAAATATGTTTAGATTATTTCAACACATTTCCGTACACATCCGAATTCATTTTGGACATATATCAGAATTGACAATGCAATTTTTTTGTATAAAATATGTTTAAACTACGTGTTAGAGGATTCAAACCTGAAATATTATGATATTATGTTAAATCCAAGGTAATGCATAAAAGCTCTGTATTTGTGATGAGAATTGGATAAATATATTAGGCTAATTTGCACCTAATTGAGATCAAGCATGTATCACATTTTTGCAAATTGTTATGTAGTCAAAAGAAGTAGATATACTGTATAAAGGTTCTTGATAAAGGCACCGCAAAGATGACTCGGACTGTCCCAAATTTTTTTTTTTCAAAAAACTTTACTCAGGACCAGTCCAAAAATATATTTAGGACTGTCAAAATTTTGACTGTCTTTTCAATAGTTTGGACTGTCAAAATTTTGACAGTACTAAATAGTGTATGCAATTCAATAGATTGTCAAAAATTTTACAGTCCAACATATTGAAAGGACTGTAAAAATTTTGACAGTCCTAAATAAATTTTTGACTAGTTCTGAATAAAATTTTAATTAAAAAATTTAGAAAAAAAATTTGTACCAAACTGAGTGTATTTTGTAGTTCCTTTATCATCAGCCTATATAAATTGTTCCGGTGAGCATAATACACTAGCTAGTTTGTCAGAACCAAACATGAGATTTGTTACTTGTGTTTTTTATTCATTTTGTTCAAATTGTTATTACTTCAAAAAAATGTTGATTAATTTTATAACATGAATTGTTGTTTTCATGATATAGTACATTGTAATGCTGGTATCTTCGAATTTAAAGTATATACTAATTAAACAAGTAGCTCTGACTAGCCATTGTTGACTGAATACGGTAGGTTGAATGGTTGACGGAACAAATTATTGTACTACTAATTAGAGACCGTTCCTTTTGGAAATAACATTGTCGATTCCTTTTTTGATAAATATATGATTCCTTTTTTGATAAATATATGAGTGCGCCTACACCAATCGAAAAAGAAATCGAATTTTTTTTCGACCTAGAGACTGAGGTCATTGATTTTTTTTTCGACTAATCACAAGTTGTCACGATTTCTTTTTCGATCTATTTTTTCGGACCGGTTAGAGTTTTTCTAAATATATACATATGCATTCAATGTCATTTTCAGACTATAAATGTTTACGCTGTGGTTCCGCTCGTCTATATGTAATTATGAGACTTGTTTTTATTTGGTTTTTGTAATTTTTTTTTTCTTGCCTAATTTTGCTATCTATGGATAGGACACATCTTAAGTTTTATTCAAAAATTTAATAATAGCAATAATAATAATAGTGTGCTTTGGTAGAGCAGCAACCCATATATTTGGAGGCATTTATAAATTCCTTTTGCAAAAATCCATAATAGCTAGTTTAGGGATATTGGAATCAAAAAATCCTAGAGGAACTCATGAGTTCCTAATTTTTGAACTAATCAGTGACAAATCGTTGGATTACATGTATCTTATTCTTGGATTACATGTACAAAAAAATGTACACTGTCATAATCCTATTGCAAATTCTTAATGTAAGTTCTTATTTTAGTTTTTGTAGTCGTATTGGAATCTGAATTTCCAAATGCCAAAATAGACGAGTCAAACTTAGATAAAAATTATTTATTTGTTAATTTATATTTTATAATTATTTAGTTAGTAATATTGTTAGATTTATGATACGAGAAATACCCATCTCCAAGATCTAACTCCAAAAAGTATTCTTTATAGGATTGAACTGCAATCCTAATTTAAGTATTAATATGATCTATAAATAGTAATTAAATATATTAACACTATTTAATAAGATAAACTGTTTTTATTTATTAAATTTTGTTATTTGATCTAACTATTTTATGAATAGAAATCTGTACTTTTTTCAATGACTATAATTAATTGTGCTAAATAAATAATTCTAATAGTTAAAAATAATATAAAGTTTCTCTAAATAACTAGACTCATAAATTTTAATCCATATATGGCCCTTGGATC
Source organism: Iris macrosiphon (assembly GCA_036927795.1). Classification (NCBI taxonomy): domain Eukaryota; kingdom Viridiplantae; phylum Streptophyta; class Magnoliopsida; order Asparagales; family Iridaceae; genus Iris; species Iris macrosiphon. The sequence continues at coordinate 355,761,906 of JAYESA010000004.1, forward strand.
TCGTCCTACATTATAGCGGTATCAATCTTAGGTTAGAAATATTTTATATGTAGTTAAGACACTGATAAAAAATAATATCTAAGCAAGATCTTGGCAACGAATTCATGTTAAAGTTAATGATACATTTGCAAAGATAATTCAATCATTACTATGCACGTTGACATGAACAAATTGTTCGATAAATGTTTTAACCATAATAAGGGTAGGTTAGAAATATTTTATATGTAGTTAAGACACTGATAAAAAATAATATCTAAGCAAGATCTTGGCAACGAATTCATGTTAAAGTTAATGATACATTTGCAAAGATAATTCAATCATTACTATGCACGTTGACATGAACAAATTGTTCGATAAATGTTTTAACCATAATAAGGTAGAAACCATTGCTAATGATAATCATATATCCTCAAAGAATCCATTAGTATAACCTACCGAGTCTATCATATTCACCAGTTATATACAAGCATGATTAGACATAGTTTTAAAACAAACAAACAAATTTAATATAAGCATTTTAAGTACCTTGATTTTGTCCAAACTAGACAACATGTTAGCAATTATTATTATATGTTTATTATAATTTCTTATAATTATTTGTGAGATATAACAATTGATTGCAGAGGGGATCATTTGACAAAAAATACATTTTTTCGAACTTGCATCTACATTGTATCAATTTTATGGACCATTGAGTATGTTATTGTTCATGAGAGAGTTAGTTGTCATGTTAATAAAAGATTACCATCTTGGGACACATATCAACATGAACGTCTTCTTCGAATTTCTAGTTCGTATGATTCTCCGACGGTAAGTTCTCGAAGGCGAGGAGAATAAAGCATGACAACCCAAGCGTTTCAGTATTTGATTAGTGTCATAATTTAGCAATAGTAGGACTTATAAATCGTCATGTACTTTAACATTTTTCAACTAAAGAGAAATAAGAGAATTTTATTTATTTAATTTTGATGTTTAATCCGATTGATTTACAAATGAAAATCTCTAATTCTTCTCAACCTTTATTTTTCGCTCTTTATTACTTGTGTTGTGTTATAGTTCTTTGTCGTTGTCCATCGTTGTCTTGTTTTTCATTGTCATATGGCAACTTTCTTCCAAATCTTTACTTTTAATTGTATTTTTTTAACAACTGTAATTAGTTGTGGTGAATAAATAATTTTAATTGTTCACAAATCTTTTTAAAGTGTCACTATATACCTAGATTCATAATTTTTAGTTCATATAGGGCCATTGGGGCTTATGCTACATCTTTATGGACAATACACAACATGATGTTTTTTTTTGGGGTCATCAATATTGGTAAATATATGACAACTTTTTGTATGCTAACTTTGAAAATATGAGTACCTAAATTGTCTCTAGTTTTGGAGAGTTGTTTAGAACAACATTATAGCTTGTCAGATGTAATTCTGACAAAAGTTTTGGTCAAAATCAACACTTTTTGTTCTTGCTTTCTTTCATCATGACAATTGTGCATTTATGATGCATCTGTCTGCATAAGTTGCAACTACAAAACCAAATTAATCTGTGAGAAGAAGAGTAAATAGTAGCAATCAAATTGCATGGATCTACATCCGTCACTATAAACTTATCTATACTATACTATACTATATCATAAGAAAAGTATGAAGATTTACTGTAGTAATTTTTTTTTTTTTTTTTTTGGTGGGTGTGTGGGTGTGGGTGTGTGGGTGTGTGTGTGTGTGTGTGTGTGGGGGGGGGGGGGGGGGGGGGGGGGGGGGAGCTAATTAGAGTTTAGATCCTGGATTTTATCAGCTTAGAGTTTGAGTCTTAACTTGTTCAATTGAAGAGTTTAGATACTGAGTTTTTATTATTTAGTTTAATTTTTCATTTTATCCTCCCTCTCATACTTGATAATAAAACCTTCTTATATAGACTAAGATGGATAAAATAAAAAATTAAACCAAATAATAAAAATTCAGGGTCTAAACTCTTCAATTGGACAAGTCGGGACTAAAACTCTAAGCTGGTATAAAATCCAGGGTCTAAACTCTAATTAACCCCCTTTTTTTTCCAAAAAATATTTTTACCTATATTTAATAATTAAAATTTTAATAAATTAATAGAACAAATAATTAAAAGAACTATTGTTTGCTCTTCATAATAAAAGTTAGGACTAATTAGAGTTTAGACCCTGAATTTTATACTAACTTAGAGTTTAAGTCCTGAGATGTCCAATTGGAGAGTTTAGACTTTGAAATTTTTATTTTTATTTTTATTTTTTCTATTTTACCCTCACTAGTCTATATAGGAAGATTTCATTGTCAAGAATGTGAGAGGGGGGGGGGGGGGGGGGGGGGGTATAATGGAAAAATAAATCAATAATAAAATTTTAGGGTCTAAACTCTCCAATTGGACAAGTCAGAGCTCAAATTCTAGGCTGATATAAAATTCATGATGTAAACTCTAATTAGTCCTAAAAATTAAGAGACTGTTGTTTACTCTTTTCAAGTAATAAACAAAAAAAAATTATTGTTTATTCTTTCCAAGTTTATATGTACAACGCACGTGCATATATATACTAGTTTTATATATAATATATACAAAAGTTTTTAGGTCCCACTGTGAAACTTGCATGTCCCAAAAGTATTATTTTTCAACTTTATATATATATTTAAATATACTTGAATTAACTAGAAATAAAAATCTATAAATTACACACTTTCCATTAACATAACTACTAACCACTAATAATTACACACTTTTAACTTAAAAAAATGCTCATCGTCTATAAAAAATATTTTAATTATTTATATTATTTTAAAATGGATTGTCATGCATGTATACATTTAATGGTTATGTTAACATCTCTACTCTTATAATGAGACTTATAAACGGCTCAAAATTGATCCATCTAAGCCGTTTGTAAATACTCTGCAAATTATTTAAAAAAAAATTAAAACTATCTAATATTATTTATTTACAACTAAACAATTCTAGCTCAAGTGGTTAAGGTGGGAGGTATTTTTCTTGGTTGCTTGAGTTTGATTCCTAGAAACGACAATATTTATAATTATTTCATATTTAAATTTTTTTACGCACGTGCAATACACGTACACGTTATTAGTATACCTTAAGTATACGTAATAGTACAGTGATAAATGTGCATTTTATATGGATAATAATGACACAATCATATTATATAAAACAATATTATCTTAAAATATGTATTTAATAATAGATAATGCATATTTATTAATATGCTGATGGAATATTATCCACAAAAATTACATATTTATTAAGCATAAAGTGAAATATATATATATATATATATATATATATATATATATATATATATAGAGAGAGAGAGAGAGAGAGAGAGAGAGAGAGAGAGAAAAAAGACAGGGTGTTGACTTGTGCGACTTGACTTCTAGTAAATAAAATTTTGAAACATATTTTTTCGATATTTCACCCGGGACTTTTGCGTCCCCCAACTTTCACCATTAATAAATATAAAGAATAATATGTCCCCGTGGTTCAATTCACTGATCTTCCGCCATTCATCCGGGATCTTATACCTCTCCTCGGTAACCACAAGGGTCACTCGAGTTCGATATATATATATATTTTTTTTTTGAAACATATTGGTACAATATGTATATATGTATGTATGTATGTATGTATGTATGTATGTATGTAAGTATATTGAATCTTTACGCGACAAGTGTGGTTTTGGTGATTGTACATTTTAGCTCGATTGATTTGCTGCTACCGACTCGGACCACATATATATGTGTGCACGAAGGATTTCGTCCCCACAGACACAGTGGCATCAGTGTCGTGTCGTGTCGAATGGAATTATTGGAAGGACCATCGCCGCCACCATCTTCCGACGAAAATGCCAAACTATGAGTGGGAACGTCGACCACGTTGGGCTGCCTGTCTCTTACTCTAAATGCATTGCTTCTTGTTTTCATTTGATATCCATTGAAAGTAGTAGGAAACAAATAAAGGGAAAAAAAAAGTTGTTATGGATGTAAAAAATTATACAGAAAATGTAACTTAAAGAAAGATAGTATATTTTGCTTTACGATAGGCATAGTGTAATTTATCTTAGAAAGAATTCGACATTTCATAGTCGATTCAAGCATATTGTAACTCGGTATCATTGGATACGAGATTTGTTTCAGACGAATGACACAATGCTTGAGAATGTTCATACACAATGGAGCATATATGCTCTCCAAGAGAAAAGTTTGAGTATCGCAAGATGATCATAGGAATGACGAGCTCCTCCACCTAGTTGTAAAGGGAGAGATGTTGGTATTGTGTGGAATTTTTAACCTATGTGGAGAACATCCAGGAGTGCTACGAGCGTCATTCGTGTGTCGAAAAAACTTGGGGAGTCAAAGGCGACAAATAAGACAAATTTCAGCATGCGTCAGAACTATCAAATTTTGTAAAATAGCAGTCATCACTGATATACCGTCATCGGTATACCATCGATATGCCAAAAATGATAAAATATAACATTTCTGACTCGCAAACATCATTTTTTCGGTATACCGACGGTGTACCTATGTTGGGGACTGAAATCCCAAAAAAATACTTTATTTACACGTTGGATCTAATCAGCGATCCATATTGCTACAAAATTTAAAGGACTTTAAATAGTTCTTTTCTAACCATGATCCTCTATCACATATACCATAGAGAGGGATCAAAAGGGAGAGAGTACTCAAGTTTACAACATTTAAAGAAGAGAAAAAGAGATTGGTGGCTATTTCGAATGAAGATCGATTCGGGTGGTGGTTGTCATGCCCCAATTTCCCGCAGGTAATCGGCCTTCCCCGCTGTGCGCGAATTACCGCGCCAGCGCTCTCGTGGGACGATATTTCCTATCTGGATGTGATGTCGCACGAGCACAAGCTGCGTCCGTGCAAGGCCATGATCCAAACAGGCGATAAAATGTCCAAGCCACAGAGTCGTACAAATAGTCTGAATGCAACGGAATAAGAACGAACATGTGATTGGTAACACGTTCATAGAGTCGTCAATAGCGGAAGCATTGAATAACATAATTATAGAAGTAAAACAAGCACTTTATTGATATTGAACAAGTGTTACAACGGCGCTAGGCCGAGATTATAAGTCGCTCAAGTCCTCTCTCTCGAAACAATAAAAGCGTAGCAAGTGGCTACATTTGTGGAATGATACATAGGCGATGTTCCAACATTATGTCTTGTATATGTGCTTCATTTCCGGACGCAATGCTCCAAGGCTCCAGAGCGAACTCCACGCCTTAGCTTGCACGGAGGGGATTTCTGTACCGAACGAGATTCTCCTACACCCTGCAAGCAATCTGGTGGGTTATCAATACATGAATGCACTGGTGGGGAGGCTTCTCGCCCGCTCGACAAATCCAAACATGTTATACAGGTTTATTACACCATTTATTAAGTTATCTTTCTAGTCTTGCCTTATGATCAGTTTTATGGCATAATAAAAAGTCTAAATTGTGTGGCAGTGCGCCGTGCGATATAAGAGTAACACGACGAGACTTACCAACTTACCATTCGTCCTTCCCTATCAAAGGCAACCAAGTTAAACCAAGCACGAGTATATACATAATAAAATCCAAGGAAAATACATAAGCAAACACGAGTGCCATGAGCGAGGTTCTGTTTTAGGTGCACGAGTTACACGGATACTCTGATGTATTACAATGGATTACTCATGTTGTTCAAATTATGTATAGATGTCTTATACTCATAATCGTTCAGGTGTTTCAGATTTACTGGATGCGATGCAATGACTCGCACGCAGATGTAAACCCCCTGATTTTCAAGAATTTTTTTTTTGTAATTTTTCACAATTTTCTGGAATTTTTCTCTAAATTAAAACTAAGGTATTTTGAATTTAAATAATTTTTAAATGATGTTAAATAATATTAAAATATTATAAAAATAATATTTTCTGGTGTAAAATAAAAATCTAGACATAGGGTAATTTTCCGGAAATTTATTGGACCCCTGAAGCATTTTTAAAGCCCTAAAAAAACAAATTAAGAATTAAACTAAAATAAACCCTAATTAAACCCGGTTTATTTGAAATAAACCAAACCGAACCAACCCACTGTTGAACAGAGGTAAACCCAACCCAACCCAACTCAAACCTAGCGGGTCGGATCCGGGTCTAACCCGTGACCCAAAACCCGTTTTTACCCGAACCCGCATTCCTGATTAGTGGATCGGGCCGGATCCGCCTGACCCGACCCGTCACCACCTGACCCGACCCGGCCAGCCCCTCTCTCTTCCCCGATAGTTTCAGCCCCCGCACACACCGCGTAACGCCCACCGCTCCGGCAGCCCGCGCCGCTCTTGCTTCCCCCCAGCGTCGTCGTCCCTCCTTCTTCCTCTCCCGTAACCGCCCGCCGGCCGCCTCTCCCTCTCCTTCGACCTCCTATAAAGCCCACTCTCCCCGCTGCCCTCCTCCGTCCTCCGTCCCCGCCTCGCTGCCCTCCGCCTGGCCGTCGTCTTCCTACTTCCCCGCCTACATCACCTCGCCCAGACCCGCCGTCTCCCCTAGCACCACCACCATCAACCTCCCGCGCCTCCCTCCTCAGCCCCGCAGCGCCTTGGTCGACCTCGTCGGAGCCCTAGCCGAACAGCAGAAGCTCGAATCCCCTCCGCCGCCACCCTCGCTGCGCTCCGCCGCCGACGCCGACCTCGCCCTCGCTCCACCAGCCCCCGCCTCCTCCGGCGGCCTCCTCCAGCAGCGGCGGCCAGAAGCCCCCAACAGCAGCAGCTCCGACCGCCGAGCGCCGCCCCGCCTCCGCCAGCGCAGCCCGGCCGTCCCCGAGCCCAGCCGCCTCCGTCAGCGCCTCCCTTCGGCGAAGCCTGGCCGCCTGAACCCTAAACCCTAGCTGTGTCAGTGTCTCGTGTCGACACACGGACACGGAAATCTCAGTTTTTCGGAGCTCTGTTCAGGTACCCATTTCTCTCTCCTCGCTGCCCCATTTTCTGTTTCGTCTGTTGCAATGCGAACCCTGCGTGACCCTCTCGATGCTCGTGCAACTCGCTCGGTGCATCGCGTCCTGTGGCGATCGCGAACCGCGATCCAAAAGCAGGAAAAACCAATGCCCTGTTTCACCTCGGAACTGAGTATGCCCCGCCAAACGGGACGACTTGGTCGCGTGCGATCTTCACCGATACGTGCGCGTCATTGATACGGACGTGCGAGATTTTACAGAAGTTGATTTGGATGTGCGTGCACACCGGAATCAACACGTATCCGCCGACAACGTCCCGTATTCGCCTGTTCTGAATCTCGTCGTAACTTTGTGCACACACGTCGGATCGAAACGAAACTTACGTCATCGGACTCGTAGTAATACGCTGGTCCTGTGACCCAAGTTTGGTTCGATTCTGAGAACGTTGACAAAATCGCATATCGTGGGCCCCGCGGCTCCACTTGACGGGCGATTTATTGAACGGCTCATCGGAATCCAGATCTGGAAGTTTCGTTGGGTTCGTATCATCGTTCCTGACTTGTTGACACTAAGTTGGACGAATTTGGAGACCTTTGTTCCTGACACATTTTTTGGTGCAAAGCGGCCCACATGTGGACCCCGCTTGGACTTGAAAATGTCATTTTTGCCCCTGTGTCCAAATTGGACTCAAGGACAGGCATTTCTAGCTATTTGATATTTTCTGGATCTGATGGTGATATCTATTTCAGCAAACAGAGGAGTCCCTGCAGAACCCACTGAAGTCAGAGCTACAGTTGGAGCCAGAACCCCAAGCAAGTGTACCTTGCCAAAACTTTACAGTTTTGTTACTTATTTCCTTGACTTATTCATTGTTGTGCATGCTTGACCTAGTACCGTGTGACTTACTTAGCGTCCGATTAATAGTCGGGTGCCAACACCGTACGCGGAGTTGTGTAACGTCACCTAGAGATGGATATCCTGACCCTTTGCATTCACGTACTTGCATTATCAAGTACGTTATACCCAGGACACCTGACACAAATTATGAGACAGAATCTTTCTGAGATATTCATGGTGATTCTGTATAGGATACAGGTTTTATGACATAGACATTATATTCTTAGATCATGATATGACTTGCTGCATTAGTTTTGATCTTGCGTGTCATGGACATGAGACGTGTGATTTCATTGGGTGGGGAGAGACACACAGGCTACAGGATGATTTTATATATATATATCACTACATACTAAACTACATAGTATAACTGCTACCGGCTCCCAAACACAGAGCTTGTAGTGGTCTCAACCTAAGTTCTAGTATTGCTCTCAACTTGCATTTCACATAGATGGTTATATAGTTTACCCTATTGTTTTATTTATTACTGTACTGCATTTATTTTGGCATGAGTTATTTTGTACCTTGCTATGTCCCCTGAGGACCTGGATCCAGATTATGTCCCCAGGATTAGCAGACGAGATCTACCTCGAGGTATACGGGACAAGAGCATTAGCAGGAGCAGAAGCAGAATCAGGTGCATACAGTGGAGCAGAACTAGGAACCGAGGACTAGGTGATTGCCATAGATTTTTCTGAGTATATGTTTCTTCCATACTCAGTTTGTGATGTTCTTTACATTCTTGTCTAAATAAACAATTGTATCAAACTTGATTATCAGATTGTTCTCCGATTTAATTACTTGTGACTTGATGTTTGATGTTTATATTCCTTTTGTTGATATTGATATATTTATTCTGTGGATGAGATTAGTAAACCTGATAGTTGTAATACAACTTAAGTATGCCCCGATGGATCCATTAAATTGGGTTTGTTCATCGGTGTGTGCTGCTGGCCATTGCCACGTGTCTAGTCCCTCGTTATTTTGGGACTGGGACGTGACACAGATTACTGCTAAGCGAGGATGACTTATCAATATGAACATGATTCACTGGCATAGCCAAAAAGGACGAGTTATAGACTTGAACAAGGATGTTATGCAACGAAAAGAACGTGAGGCGCTACAAGCCATCCCGTCCAGCACGTGAGACTATCAGCCTACAAGCTTTACTTGACATGATTCTCGTTCAGAGTTAAACTTGACTTGATGCATTCCCCTGGTACGGTGTAAACACCCTGATTTTTAGAATTTAATTTAATTTAATTATTATTGTAGAAAAAATTTCATTATTAATTATAATAAATGTTTTCATGGATTTATATTTTTGTGTATTAGATTATTATTAAAATTGTGCAAAAATTATATTTTTGGGTGTATAATTAATAATAGGTTATTGTGTAATTTTTCTGCAATTTATTGGGCTCTAAAACTATTTTTAGATAGCTAAATACATTGTTTTTAATTAAACTGACTCAAACCAACCTAAACCAACCCAAACTAAACCAACCCAAACTGAACCAAACCGAACCATCCTAGACCAAACCAACCCTACTGGACCCGGATTTTACCCAAACCCGCACCCGTACCCGACCCGCTAACCCGAAAACCCATTCCCATTCTAGTAACAGTAAAACTCTCTCCCTTCCCCTCCCCCAACCGGCCGGGCCTCCTCCCTTCCCTCCTTGTAACGTCCACCTCGACCGCCTATAAAACCCACAGCCAAGACGACCCTCAACACCAACAATCCCTCTCCCATTTTTGACCTTCGTCGACCGCCGACGTCGCCGCCGTGATCGCCGACGATTGCCGCAAAGTGGTTGCCTGAATTCGAGCAGCAGCAGCACACATAAGGTATGCTACTTCCCATCCTTGTATCTCTCTGTACAGAAATTTAAATATTGATCTGTTGAATCCTATGCGAAGAACACATGACCCTCTTGAATTCTGTAAAATTAGTTTGGGGTATCGTATTCTGTGTCGGTCGTAATTCGTGAAGCAAAACAGGAAAAAATGACCCAAATTATAGTTCAGAAAATTGTCCCAAACACCCATATTCATGGCCGTTTTTCCTCCAACCTAGTTAATATTTTTAAATTCTACTTGAACAGTAAATTAGACAACATAACCGAGATTTAATCTCTTTAATTAGTTTATTTTAATTTTATGTATGTTGTGATTTATTCGTGGTTGAAGTTGACCAAAAATTTGGTTTTCTAAATCCAAAATTTTTTGAAACGGGGTGCGTTCCGCTAAACGAGGCAACTTTATCGTGTGCAAATTACATCGAAAGACGCGTATCGCCAACACAAACATGTGAGATTTTGTGAAAGCTGATTTGGATGTGCGTGCACACCGGAATCGACGCGTATCCGTCGAAAAGCCCTATATCGACATGTTCTGACACTCGTCACAATTTCGTGTGTGCTTGTCTTCTCGTAACGAAACTTGTGCCATTGGATTCATAGCATTAAGCTGGTCCTATGACCCAAGTTTGGTTCGATTCTGAGAACGTTGACGAAACCCTATTTCGTGGGCCCCACGGTTCTATTTGACGGACGATTTCGTGATCGGCTCATCGGAATCCAGTTCTGGATATTCCATTGGGTTCTTATTATCGTTCTGGACTCGTAGACACTAAGTTTGATAAATTTGGAGAACTTTATCTCTGACACTTTTTTCGGTACGAAGTGGGGCCACATGTGGACTCCACTTTGACCAGAAACTGTCAATTCTGTCCCTGTGTCCAAATTGGACTTATGGGTAGTCAATCCTAGCTATTACAAGTATTCTAAGAGCAATGGTAATATTTGTTCAGCATCCGGAGGCATACTTGGAGATTCTACTTTTACAGGAGCAACTAACGGAGTTTAGAGCCCAGGCAAGTGTACATTGCCAACTTGCAGTAAAACTTGTCATATTATCGACTGATATTTCTTTTATATATTCTTGTGATGTGCCTTCTCAACCTAGGACCGTGAGGCGTTACTTAGCATCCGAACAAGATTCGGGTGTCGACGCCATGCGCGGAGTCGTGTAACGTCATTAGAGAGTTGATACCACGATCCTATATATTTTTACGTGCTTGCTTTATCAAGTACGTCATACCATAGGATACTTGACACTATTCATGTGACATAATCTTTTTTGAGTTATTCATGGTGATTCTGTATAGGCTTACAAGATTCGTGACATGAGACTTGCATATATAGAGATATCACTATGACTCATTGTACTAGCTAGAGGTCATGATCTTATGTGTTATGGACATGAGACATCGTGGACATGAGACGTGAGATTACATTGGGCGAAAAGAGATACACTATACTACATGCTGATTATTTATATATATACTTATGTTACTGGAGAGTGCCTTAGTCTCTGACCAAATGGAGGTGCAGTGGGGCAATCTCGCATCTGGTGAGCAGCGGATCCACAGAACAAACACACTTTCAGCCTCCTCCTACAAACATCCCAAGTGTGTCCTGCCTTCTTACAGTAGGCACAAGTGGGCACTCTCTGATCCTGACCCTGCTGCGTTGTCTTCTGCTCATAGGGACGCTTAGCCGGTCCCGTACTACCACTTGCACTACCTGAATCATCCCTGCCTCTCTCGGACTTGAGCTCCAAGTCATCCTCTACTCTCTGAGCGTCTCCTACTATCTGCTCGAAAGTCGCCTCGCGGTCACTTCTGGTCAAAGACTTGACCGCCATGACCAAGCCCTTACGAAACTTCCTCGCCTTTGCTGCCTCACTCAAGCCCTCCACGAATCTGCCCAGACGGCAGAACTCCGCTGCGTACTCGTCCACTAGCATGCTCCCCTGGACGAGTGCCTCGAACTGGCTCTCCAAAGCACTGAGCGCCACATCTGGGAAAAATTTCTCCTTAAAAAGCCTCTTGAAAGCCTCCCAAGTAAGCCCTGGTGCCGCGATCCTCGTATCTGTGCGATACCATGTCAAAGCGAGGTCGAACATCTGACTGCCCACTGCCTCTATCTGCATGCTATCTGGAATCTGTGCCAGCCTGAAGATCCTCTCAATCTGCTCTATCCAGTCATCCGCGTACATGATCCCTTTTGTACCCCGGAACTCCTTGGGCCGCATCCTCTGGAAGTCAATGATGCTTCCCGGCCTTGGATGCTGATTCTGATCTGCCTGTGGCTGAATCTGTTCCATCCTATCCACTGCCGTCATGGCCACCTAGTGGGCGTTCTCAATGCCCAACCTTATCACATCCACCTGACGGTGCTGCGCGTCCATCATCTCCGTGAAAAATGCAAACAACTTTGCGACATCTACTGGTGTAGGAGGTGGTAGAGGCACCACCGGAACGACTGGGGTAGTCCTCGGATCGACAAGTGGAGGAGGATCCCCGAGAGAAGCAGATGCTCCCTCAACCACAGGAGTAGTGAGTGGAGCGGTAGCAGCTGCCTGAATACGAGTTGGACGAGAGGTAGCAGACCTCTCAGTGGCAACTGCTGGAACGGTATGATGAGATCGTATCTTCGGAGGCATCCTGAACACAGATCAAAAAAAGTCAATACGGTGCAAGATACGATATCATCAAAGAAGACACTAATATTTCAAAGAAGCAATTTCAGAATAATTAGATTGGAATTGTTCCTAGTCGTGATTGAGTACACTCTCATCCTAGATCCTATATCCTAGAGCAGGCTCGCAGCAGTACAACTAAATCGTTGTACTACCACGATATTGCACTAATTGCGAATCGAGACCTGCATGGGCCACCACCAAAAATGTGTCACGACCCGCACCCAGAAAATCGGGCATGAGTCGTGGGTACGTCCAGTCTACGCCGCAGCATCGGCGGTAGAACGATGTCTAGGTCTACTATCTAGCTAACAATCTTACACAATCAATATATAGGTACCTGTCAAGATCTCAACTCCAAACGGAGGAGCAATATCATAATGATAATCACAAGTACTCAATCACCAATCTAAGCACGATAAGATAACACAGAAGTCTAACAACTACAAAGTCTAAACAACTACAGCTAAAAATAACCACAATAATAATAATACAACAATATCCAAAATCATATACAAAATAAGGTCTCAATCCAAAAACCGGAGACAAATCCGGTACCAAAGGCTAATAAATACAGCAACTGAGGTATTAGTGATCCCGGCTACCAATTCAAAAATCACTCCTAAACTAAAGGGTCCTTGTCTGCACCATCGACATGATGAGGTCCATAAAACGTCGAACACCAATCCTCCGGATACTCTGGAAAAAATATCTCCAGTCAGGACTAGAGCAAGTACACCTCTAACAGCAGTTCCAGTTAAATGATAAAAACTATAAAACAGTTGTAGCAAGGAGCAAGGAGAATGAAATAAAATATGAACAAGAAATATATACATATCACTGGTGCATAAAGGTAAAGATGCATGAATATCAGAAGCAAGATAGTAATGACTGCAAGATACAAGAAATCTAAACTAAGATCAAGTATGTGCACAAAAACGTGTAGTGAGTCCAGCAAGAATACATGTAATGAGTCAAGTCCAAAAATATGTAAGTGAGACCAGCAAGAAATGCAAGAGAGTCCAGACTAGAAAGAATGAACTCGTGTCTTTGAAATACCTGTTTCGACATGTAAATGGCTAGGGGATAAGTACGGCTCACCGCGCACTGGGTGCGCGGCTGCTATCATTCCAGATTAGACCAGAGGGGGTGATTCCAGTTGGGAATGTTTATATGTCTACTCGAGTATTTTCCCGTCCCGACTAGTACAAGTGAATCCAAGACCCGACACGTAAATCAAGTATGAGTCCAGTCCGAAACATGAGTTATGCTTGTAGTGATGCCTGTAGATGATGCCAGTAGGTAATTCCAGAATAAAGGCTAGAAACATGAAATATACGTGTCGCAAGTAAATGAATCCAGAAATACCAGTCCGTATCGTGCCAGAAAATCAGATGATACTATACTAGAATCTGAATCATAATGATCATCAGATAATAAAAACTATCAGAGAATGTACTCGCCTGACGTCCTGAGCAACTGGCGATCCGAACTGGTGTCGCAAGTACCTATTACAAAAAGCAAGGTTAAACAGGTTTCTAATGAGTTAAATAGATATAAAATAACTAAAAATAGGCTTCTAGGGTCGTTCTAGGTCAAACGGGTCAAACCGGTAAAATCTGGGTTAAAAAGTCAACCCATGGTCCAAAAAGTCAACTCTAGGTCAAAACTAGGTCAAACGTTGACTTTGGCGGTCAACCGGGTCAACTACGATCAACTCTAGGTCAAACTAGGGTGCCCCTAAAATTCTAGGTTAAAACTAGGTCATTAAGCTAATAAACCCTCAAACTCGCCTCCTTGAGATACCGGGATACCCTCGGTATCCGATACCTCAACCTACGCTATACGCCCCATCTATACCCTCTAAAATATACACTAGCACGTATAAATATATATAAATATATATATATAAAACTAAGTCTAACCTCAAACCTAGGCTAAAACTCAATACCTTGCCCCGACGCTCAATACCTTGAGTATCTCAAAGTATTGAGATACTCAAGCCTTACCCCTCACTAACACTGGCTAACTAACTAACTATCTATAATATATACTTATATATATACTACTATATGTAATATCAATATATATATATATATATATATATATATATATATATATATATATATATATATAGTAGAGGCAATACCTCAACCTTACCTCCGATACCCAACTTATCTCAATACATTGGTATCTCAAGGTATTGAGATACCTTACCCTCTAATTCTAGGTAACTAGCTAGCTATCTATAATATATACTTATCTATACACATAACATCAATATATATATATATATATATATATATATATATATATATATATATATATATATATATATATATATATATATATATATATAACTTAGTATATAGACTACCTCAATACCTTATCTCACTATCCTCAATACCTTGGGTATCTCGAGGTATTGAGACACCCAACTATCTTACTCCCCACTAACTAACTAGATAACTATCTATATATACATATACCTAGCTATATATCTAGGCAAAATATGTATATAAACACATATGCATATATATCTACTTACCTATATATATATCACACACACACACACACACACACACACACACACACACATATATATATATATATATATATATATATATATATATATATATATATATATATATATATATATATAACCACACACTCACACACACACGCTCACAAACACACACACACACACTAACACACACACACAACTACACACACATAAACATATATATATACACACACATATCTATATATAAAAACACACACACATTTATATATATACTCATATATATACATACATAAACACAACACACACAACACACAACACAATACACAACACCCCACCAACGCACGCCCAACGACCCCTACACCTATAAATAACTATAAATATATAAAATATAATCCGAGAACTCTAGCACACACTCCCCGAAGCTAACCCAACGCGCGCACAAGCCCGAAACCAAGAAACTAAGTCGAAATGGCCGTTCGGTCATTTCAACGAACACGTGGTGTGCGGTTCGCAAAATCTCCTGAAACGCATACCAAATCTACTCGGAATCGGCCCAAAATTTACTCACGGGTTCTAAACGATGTCTAGATCCTAGAAAAAATTCTAACTCGTCGATTCTAGATCCTTGGCAAAAATGCGCATGCACATAGAACCGGCGACGACGAAAACTCCCAAAATGTCCGAAACGTCCATTTCTCTGCGACACGACTTCACGTATCCAAACGGAGACACGTACTAACCCTCAAGACACCCGAGCATGTCTACCTAGGTCCATCTAACCTAGGGCATCATCCAAAATTGGGCCAATCTTGAATTTTATCCAAAATTGACACAAAACCTAATGTCAAAGTCTCCAAACACAACAAAACTTGTTCCAACTTCCTCCCACGGGTAGCTCTAAGGTTTAGGAAGGTTCTAAACTATTAATTACACTATATTAAAGAAATTACAAGGAAAAAAATTAGGGTTTACCTCTTGGGAGTTTGAATCCCAAGCCAAAGTCTCCAAAAAGCCCCAAATTCACCACACCAAGCTTCCAAGCTTCCAACACAAGCTCTAACACTAAATCTAAGCTCTACACACCTAGGTTAGGGAAAATCAAATGGTTATGATTCACATCCATGAAGAATAGAAGAAGAAAGAGAAGAAATGACTTACTTACTTGCTTGTTGGAAGAAGGAAGAAGAAGAAAATGAAGAAGAAGAAGAAGAAGGAAGAAGAAGAAGAATTGAAGAAGGGGGGGGGGGGGGGCTGCTGCTGTCCAGGTCTGGGAATGAGGTTAGGGGGGCGGCCACAACGTGTAGGAAGGTTTACAACTATGGAAAAAGACTAAAACACCCTCCTAATTAGTTATGCTAATTGGGATTTGGGTTTGGGGTTCCAAAAGCACTCTAATTAATCCCTAATCACTCCAACTAACTAATAAAATATAAATAACTATTCTAAGCCAAGAAATAAGTCTAACAAGGGTGTTAGTTGGGTCGGACATGGGTCCACTAGGGTCTGACATGGGTCCAGGCTAACCAAAACACTAAAATAACTAATAAAAAAATAATACAACCAACAATTAAATATAAATATAATTATTTATGATAAATACACAATTAACCAAATTAAAATAAAAAAATACTCGGCTCTGGAAATGGGGTAGTGACATTTACCCTTGAGTATATGGCATTATACTATTTTACTTTGGCATGTTGTTTCTTGTACCTTGTTACGTCCCTCTGAGGACCTGGTCCCTTATCAGTTTTGCAGCATAGACCATTGTGGAGCCTGCCTGGAGTTGCTGATGTGTGTTGCTTTATCTTGCAGGCATTGGTGCAAGGTACTTATATCATTTCTACCGGAGTTATGGATATTTATTCATATTGTTTATTTTTCTGCTGATGTAGCCTAGTTTTATAGACTCATATTCATTTTTTGAGTCTATTCGAGCTTATGTGTTACTGGGCGGCCGACTTTAGCACATGTAGTTCATTCTTGATACCTTGTTCTTATGTGGATTGAGACATAGGTATTTTCTTAGATAGTTACCCTTATTATACATCTTATACGTATTCGAGTCGGACCAGAGTCTGGTCGAATGCGTAGCTGGCATGTTACGTATTCCTAGTCCCTCGATATTTTGGGACTGGGGCGTTACATTCGGGAACTACCTTGACGACCTAACGGTCCCAGATACTTGCAGGTTCATATTGCACAGAAGGACTATTTGATAGTCTTCTAGCTAACTACATGCATACACGATATGGATAGTGTTACTTGATTGTGGCATAAATTATGTGACAAGCATTGAAATGAGGCAACGAGTACAAACTACAAGTAAGCAGGCAAGCATGCATTTATATGAAACATAAGCATTTACATTGGCACGGTCTAAGGGGTAGTGCGAGGAGTTAAACCTTACAGGGACATATCGAGCGACATAGTTCTTAAGGCGTACAATGTAAACAAGTGAAGCAGTGTACTACGAAGAGTATATAATGATCTACTCGAGGCATAGCGGGATCTACTTGCACAAAGCAAAGGTAGCATGCGAGGGTCCAAGTTAATACATTCAAGAACTAAATCATTATCTTTTTAATCTTCATCACATGATCCATCTCCAAATCTTAGTATGTATTTCTGTCTTTCAAAAAAGTTACAGTGATATTGGTAAAGTATGTCATATAACGTTAAAGTTCAAATTATTATGTTGTATCTCGTATTCGGTTGAACGTTCAAAAATGATGACATTAGAGTTTGTAGTTTACTCCCACATCTAGTTGGAAGTAGGATTGTGAGTTATAGATAAATATGATTGGTTCAGATCTTTACATGATAAATTTTTTTTAAGATATATAGATCCAATTAAATATTATACCTTATGGTTTATCCAACATTTTTACTACACAAATACCTTGTTTTCGAAAATAGAGATTACGGTATGTCCTTTTTAAATTAGAACATCAACTCTTCTAAAAGAACGTAGATGTTAGTAATATCACATCCAACTAATTAAGGTCCATACTTAATGACTCTTATAAGTTCAACAGTTAGACATGGAAAAATATTAAACAATAAACAAACGTTTATCAGATTTTTCTAGTAAAAGTTCATTGTTATTTAACTTTAGTTATTTGTAAGCTTGTTGCCGAAGTAATCGAACATTATTTTAGATGAACTTTGGAGAGTAATTTTTCAGATTAGGAATGTGTTAGTGTTCCCCCGTTCTGAATTTTTCTTTCCCATATCAAATGTTTTCAACCATGAACTTGAAGAGCATCGTAACAATATTAATTTTCAAAAGCAAAAAACACTCTGATTTTAATGGCCTATGAAGATGGAATCTCGTCTCTAACGAGTTGTTACTTTGCCAATGAATAGGTTCTCTTCGAGTCCACAACACTCATCTAATTTGTGATTGATGTTATTTTTCAAAAATAGTATGTTTTACCAAAAATAATTTTTGTTTAAATTTCTCCTATATTCTTATCTCTTCTCTTCTCTCATAACGATGCTTTGAAACGGTTCAAAAGTGAGTCATCTAAGTCCTCAGTAAATACTCAATCAATTTTTTTTAATCTTACAGAGATAAATAAAAACTGAAACCAATCTCCCTCTTATCCTTCCAAACCGTAACAAAATACTCAAGAAATTTAATTTTTTTTTTCAAACTTACAGAAGATTTTAAAAAAGAAATTTTTACTTACCCCCACTTTATTTAGCTATATTAAGGGTGCATCCCATATTGTTTCCATAATGTACAAGTCCCCCACTTTTGACGAAATTCGTCTAGTGATAACGATGAACTGCTTTGACCAATTTTTTTTGACCAAAATGCCCATTATTTCTTCTTCCTCTTTCCTGTCACCCCTCACCCCTGCGAACAGGTTGTTGTCGCCGCAGCCCCCCCTTCCGCTCGTCCGCTCCACTCTCTCCCCGCCACCGTCCCCTTCCCTGCTCCCGACCCCCCAGCCAACAGCAACAGCCGCTGCTATTGCTGCTGTTGCTGCGGGGGAGAGAGGGCGGTGGCGGGAAAGGGGGGAGCGGAGGACGAGCGGCGGGAGATGAGGGCGGTGGTGGAGGGGGGAGGGGTTGCGACCGACGGGGAGGGGAGGGGGGGGGGGAGTGGGGCCTGCGACGAGGAGGGGGGTGGTGACAGAGAAAGGGGGAGTGTGGGCCTGCAACAAGGAAGAAAAAAGAAGATATGGGTATTTTCGTCCAAAAAAACGAGTCAAAGGAGTTGACCGTTATGAAGAGACGGTTTCTGTCAAAATTGGAAAGACTTGTACATTATGGAAACAATGTGGGGTGTACCCTGAATATGGTAAATAAAGTGGAGGGTAAGTCAAAATTAAAAAAAAAAAATCTAAATTCGTAAGTAAATACTGAACAAATTTATTTTCTATAAAAAATTTACGGGAGATATATAATTTTTATAAATAGTAGAAATATATCCATAACAAATTATAATTAAAATATAATTAAATCTATAATAAATTATAATTAATATATATATATATATATATATATATATATGTATATATAATTCAAATATATTTAAACTATTTTACAATAATATTAAAAAAAATTATTTTACGTTCAACACGCGTACATCTACTAGTTATAATAAATGGGCTTGAATATTTATTTTGGTGCCTCCCTTAATTTATACCTTGGGCTTCTGGGGTAGGGTTAGACCATGGGTCCATGCCGTGTAGACAAGTTGATCCATTTTAAAATGGGTCTAGATAATGGATCTGGTTCGAATTCGGAGTTTGAGCATTGAATTTGAACCGATTGCCGTCCTACCAACATAGGTATTAGGCATTTATTCTCACCAAAAATCATTGTCAAGTTCATTCAACATTGGGGGTGTACAAGTTTTGAGTCAAACCTAGATCATATATAGCTCAATAACTTGTAAGAGAGTTGTAAAGTTTTTGGTTATAATCCTCTAATTATTGAGCTCAATATAGCCAACGTAAGCGGTTTATCCGATCATCAATCATGAATCTCATGAATACTTGTAATATGGTCGATAAGGTTTTGTATATCTTGATTCTTAGAGACTGCACTAATATAACGTATTTTTTTAATCTATATTCTTATAATAAGATTTTGAAACGGTTTAAAACTAAACCGTCTAAGCCGTTTGTAAATCGTCCATTATTTATTAAAAAAAAATTACCAAGAAATGTTTCTCTCATTTCTTTCGCACAATATATATATATATATATATATATATATATATATATATATATATATATATTTGAAGACTGAAATTAAAAAAACTAAAATTGAAACTCGAGTGACTCTTGTGGTTATCGAGAAGAGGTATAAAATCCTGGTTGGATAACGAAAGATCGAGTCACGGAGACGTATTATTACTTCTATTTATAAATGGTGATGGTGGGAGTTTGGGACAATGGACCCAAAAATCATGCAACATCATGAGCAAAGTCGCGAGCATTACGTCGGATATCTAAAATAAAAACTAAATTTACAAATAAATTTATAATTTTTTTTTAATTATTTAACAAATCGTAATTTAAATATATTTAAATATTTGACTATTTTTCAACAATATTATAAAAATATTTATTCATCTGAATTTATACAATATCATAAAAATATTAATTCACCTGAATTTACTAGTTAATTTAACTGTGATGACAAACTCGAAAAATAATTAAATCATAGAGATTAAAATACTCAATATTCCTAATTAAATCAACAACACACCTAAACACTCAAGCTATATTAATGTAGCACAATTTTTAATTACTTTCCTTTCTCAAAACAAATTTATTTAGGATGGGAGTTGAAGAAGCAGTCGAGTGGCTGTCCAAAATTGCAGGTAAGGAATAGGACCCCATCACCATTATTTTACGGTTAGAAAATCCGGGTAACCTTTTATTTTATTATTGTTTTAAATATTTTCGATAGGAAAAAAATTTCAGTATCCACAACTTCTCCATATAAATAGCGAGTCCCTTCATCTTTCCCAAATTGCCATTTCCTTTTCTTTTTCGAGTTCTTCTCCGTCGTGATCACGCCTTCCTTCCTAACAAAAGGTTTGCTCTCTCTCTCTCTCTCTCTATTTTGCTTGCTTCTGATTCAATTTGGTACATCAGTTTCTTATGTTGGATTTTCCATTGCATATTTTATTTTATCTTATTTTTGGTTTGATTGCAAACAACATTGTGTTTCTTCTTTGGATTTCCGTTTTGTTAGATAGATACCAAAATTAGAGCACACTACTGTAAATTTTGGATCGATATTATAGTGTAATTTAAAGTTGAATATGGAAGAGTATTTTATAATTGATTGATTTTTTATATATTTTATACAATTTTTATCTTATTTTTATTTTTTGTCATCATGCATAGTTACATACCCTTTAACCTTAAATAGTTAAGAACTTGTTTCTTCTTCCCCATAATTTAAAATGTACTATATTATAACCATTTTTTTAAGTCAATAGAAAAATCATCCTCTCTAAAATTTTCAGTAATCTTCTTGCTAGTGATTAGTAAGTGACTTTCATAGGAGCTCTCTTTTGGCATAAAATAAAGTTAATTGAGAGTTGTAAAATTATAATTCCTTTTATCAATCCTCATGCACTTAAGTGGTCCATACGACTCATAAGCTTGATTTTTCTATAATTAGTGCAAATATGTGTAATTGTTTCAATGTGGGTAAGCATAATTATATATTTATACTTTGAAAGAAAAGAAAAAAAAAATTAGGTGGCCCAATATTTTCCATTCCCTTGGATCGATCTATGACCGAGGGTTTTTTTTGCCTCTCCATCTGATTAATTTCATGTAATTAGTAGTGTTATGTTTCTTGTAGTCTTTTGCGTGCATGGGTTAGGCGTTTCGTTGTCGATCACTAGAACCTCATTTCATAGTTAGAAAGCTCTGATGAGCTATAAGAGCTAAAAATTAAGCTGCTTGGTTTTGACAGAGAGAGAAAAAAAATGGCCGATGGCGAGGATATCCAACCTCTGGTCTGCGACAACGGAACCGGAATGGTGAAGGCTGGATTCGCCGGCGACGACGCGCCGAGGGCAGTGTTCCCCAGCATCGTAGGCCGACCCCGGCACACCGGGGTCATGGTGGGGATGGGACAGAAGGACGCGTACGTGGGCGACGAAGCCCAGTCGAAGCGGGGCATCCTCACGCTCAAGTACCCCATCGAGCACGGGATCGTCAACAACTGGGACGACATGGAGAAGATCTGGCACCACACCTTCTACAACGAGCTCCGTGTCGCCCCCGAGGAACACCCGGTCCTGCTGACGGAGGCCCCTCTGAACCCCAAGGCCAACAGGGAGAAGATGACCCAGATAATGTTTGAAACATTCAACGCGCCGGCAATGTACGTAGCAATCCAGGCCGTGCTATCCCTCTATGCCAGTGGCCGCACAACCGGTATGTATGGATGTTCACTTTTCCACTCAACTCAACTGATATTTCAATTTTATCCAAACTAAAATCACTTTGAGAACATAGTACTGAGCGAGCGAGTGAGTGATAGGTATTGTGCTGGATTCCGGGGATGGTGTTAGCCACACCGTGCCGATCTACGAAGGATACGCCCTCCCCCACGCTATACTCCGTCTGGACCTGGCGGGGCGGGATCTGACGGACGCGTTGATGAAGATCCTGACGGAGAGGGGCTACTCCTTCACGACGACGGCGGAGCGGGAGATCGTGAGGGACGTGAAGGAGAAGCTGGCCTACGTGGCGCTGGAGTACGAGCAGGAGCTGGAGACCTCCAAGACCAGCTCCTCCGTGGAGAAGAGCTACGAGCTGCCCGACGGGCAGGTGATCACGATCGGGGCGGAGAGGTTCAGGTGCCCGGAGGTGCTGTTCCAGCCGTCGATGATCGGGATGGAGGCCGCGGGGATACACGAGACCACGTACAACTCGATCATGAAGTGCGACGTGGATATCAGGAAGGATTTGTACGGGAACATCGTGCTGAGTGGGGGTACGACCATGTTCCCGGGGATTGCTGACCGTATGAGCAAGGAGATCACGGCCCTCGCCCCCAGCAGCATGAAGATTAAGGTCGTTGCTCCGCCGGAGAGGAAGTACAGTGTCTGGATCGGTGGCTCCATCCTTGCCTCCCTCAGCACCTTCCAGCAGGTACTCGCTAGCTACTGCTATATATATATACACACACACTACGTGCACTACACTTTGAATGCTAATTAAATCTTAATATTGAAGCTAGCATTTGAATTTCTTCTGCGCTGCAGATGTGGATTTCCAAGGGAGAGTACGATGAATCTGGCCCGTCCATCGTCCACAGGAAATGCTTCTAAGTAATTTAGGAATATTGTTGTTTTCTTTCCCTTCTCATATATAAATTACCTTTCGGTTCTTTGAGCCCCGTACGTATTGTAACCTCACTTTGCCTGAGAATGTGATATTTAGGGGGCATTCATTTGCTTTTATATGTACCTTCTAATTAAGTGGATGGAAACCCTTTCTTGATTTTGTTTTATTATGCATGCAGCTAATTTATTCCTTTTCCTCAGCTATATATATAGCTCTCTTCTTTTCTTAAAGCTTTGCCATGTCGAGCTTAATTGCATGCGTCTATCTCCATCTTATGATATGATTCCAGCTCTTACTCTTTCTGCAATGCTCGCAGTCTGTTGATGCAATTGTTGCTTGGGCTGTTTTTTTCCTCCGTTTCATGTTTTCTTTCTGATGCATGCAGCGAGTAGACTTTGCTGAATTTCTATAATGGTTATATATAGGATATTGCGTCACTCAGCCCTTACTTCTCTGTCCAAGCAATATTGCAATTTTGGGAAAAAAAAAAACTTTGATACAGTAGTCTGTAACAAAATGATACAGACTCACTCTGTATGACATGTGGGCCCCTCCTCCCCTCCCTCCTCTTTTTCTACAGCGCACAAACATATATTCTGCTGTGGGGTCCACATGTGATGGGCCCCTCCTCCCCTCCCCCCACCCTCTTTTTCTACAGCGCACAAACATATATTCTGCTGTGGGGTCCACATGTGATACGTAGTATAGTATAGTATGTATCAAATTTTTTATACAGGCTAGTGTATATAAGGCACGAAATTATTTTGATGGCACACAATATTATGTTAGATTGTCTTTACAATTTGGATGACTTTTAAGTGTAATGTTAAACTTATCTATCGTCCTTTCAAAAAACAACAACTTATCTATCGTCTATAAATATGTCTATTAAAAGTTATTTTTGGTTATATTGTTAGATATTGGGAGGAAGAATGTTATTCGGGTCACTCGTATGAGTAAAACAGTAAAATAAACATGAAGTCCAAGTCTGCCCGGATCAAAGTCAGGATCGAAAAGGACTAGTATTATAAAAAAATAAAAAAGGTCCAAATAGACATTGTCCTTTGTTTGTTTGTTTGTTTGTTTGTTTAAGATATCCGACGATACGTACGAAATTTTTTTGTACACGCATTGCATGTTATTTGGATCCACTATTACTAACATTTTTCGTGATTTGATTCCGAGATCGACCGCTTAACCAAAGAGATTATACCTTTTTATTGGGATTAAATTGTATGATTAAATTGTATATATGATTATTGGCTGATGTGACTTAGACCCAAGTTGATATGTGGATGTAAATATCACGATGAATGAAAAACCTAGATTATTCTCTCCTACTACTTCTTCACATGGTATCAGAGCATGACGGCTAGGGCACGATTTTTTTCCCCATAGCGGCGGCAGCGACGGCGATTTTTTCTCCACGGCGGCGACGGCGAGTCTCCCTTCGACCGGCGATATGACGAGAGGCGGTGGCAGCGGCGAGTTTTCTACGTCGGTGGCAACAAGGATCGATCCCACTTTCCCGTATTACCTTGGTTCTAATGACAATCCGGGTTGTCACGACCCGCACCCGAAAATCGGGCATGAGCCGTGGGTACGTCCAGCCTACGCCGGAGAATCGGCGATAGAACGCTGTAAAGGTCCGTTCTAGGTCCACCATATCTATCTATATATCTCACAGAAAAATCCGGCATGACCTCTCCAAAAGGAGGGCAACCACGCAATATATATATCAAAATCCTCTCCAAAAAGAGGGCAACCACGTAATATATATATCAATAATCTCAATCACAAAATCTAGAGGAAGAATATAAGCACGATATGATATAAACAAAGAAACAGAACCAAGAGAGTAAGACAATCCAAAATAATACAGTCCAAGGCCATAATAGCTACAACATCTCACATCCACAAAAGAATAAGTACAATCATCCAAAATAAAATACTGGGACCAACCCAGGAAACCCACCTAGCTAACTAGGGTGCTAACGGCGTCTCCTCGGCGCACTCCTCCTCGGTCTCGGGGTCACAACGGTCGTCAACACCCGGTCCGTAGAATGTCGGGCAATAGTCCTCAGGATCCTCTGGAAAAAATATGCCCAGTCAGGACTGGAGCGAAGTACATAACTTTGAAAGCAACTCCAAATGCATGGTAAGGTGTATATGACGAGCAATAGAAAAGTATACAAGATGCACAGAAAATAAATATATGCTGGAGCACAATAAGTAGCTGCAATGTAAACTAGAGAACGATACAAGTACTGGAAAAGTAACTGCAGGTGAGAAACATGAATACTAGCTAAGTGCC